>JAVQJL010046088.1:0-38805 GCA_036024295.1 Nannoperca obscura
GTATTTCTTTAAAGTTAAGACTAGTTTAAAGTCATCTTCATTGAAAAGTACAGTGCTTTTCCTTCAAAAATAAGGACATTTCAATGTGACCCCAAACTTTTGAACGGTAGTGTAAAACAGAATTAATGCACCCAAATATTCAAATGACACTCTGCCACACACACATGCATGGCGTGCACTTTTAAGACCTCTTCGCTCTCCAGTTTAGTGCAAGAATAAACAACAGCGACGGAAAAGAAAAGAGTCATTAATAAAGAGAGAAACGAGCTAATTGTGTTGCATGCTCTGGAAAAATCAAAAATCCATTAGAGAGGGGGGAAAAGGACACTGAACATGGCTTTTTGAAAAACAGATGATGTCTCACAAAAGAAGGAAACAAGAGCGCTTTTACCTTTAATTTGCTCCTATATCCTCGATTTAAGATGGTCTTTGTGTGCATGTTCATTTGCTTGCGTGTGTTTGTTTGTGTGCGTATTGTTGCTCTCCACTTAATGCATGCCAATGAGTCACGCAAGAGGCAACTTTATCTAATCTCCATCAATGGCCATACAGTTCAGGAAGGTTACACAAACACACACACACACACACACACACACACACACACACACACACACGAGAAAGAGCATAAGGAGATGGTAATTGAGATAAATTAGAAGAAATGATGGAAGGGACCGGTCCAAGTAAAGAGGAATGAGAGAGACAGAGTGGACTCTGGGGTGAACCAATTAGCTTTCATTTAATGTTTGCTTTGCTTTACCAGCTCAGAGAAGTCCTTTAAAGGGAGTGAGGGACAACAACAACTTACTGAACACGTGTACAGAGTTTTTAATCATGTTATTGGTCAGTGGTGCTTTTTATCTAAATATATCACCTATTACGCAGCACCACAGAATAGTCACATAAAAGTTCCAAGCTGCATTAGTTTGTTGACTTTTCATTTGATTCATAGTATTTACAGTAACTTGGCCAATGTATTCTGTGAACACCATTATTAAGGACTATTAGACCTTGTGCAGATTCAAGTTGTGTGAAGTCTGTGTACTAATAAAGACAATGGAAGTTGTCCCAGCAAAAGTCAGCCATTTTATTGTCTGAAGTGTCTGAATTCTGATTTCTCTGCTATTTATTGCCCTCACATATTCCCTCCATACAACGCAGAAAGAAAAGTCTGTTGTGTGGCGGTCAGCGATGACGATTCATAAGAACTCTCCGCTGCTGAGTGTTGATCAAGCGAGGGACTTTGGACCGGAGGATGCCAGTGAGCCTTTGTCCAGAAGACATTTTGACTTGTTGTAGTAGGAGAAGCCCAGGTGTTGCTAATACTGTGATTGATGGCTCTGTCCACCGTGTGCAGCTAAATGGATCTCGGCCAGCATTCATTACAATGTGCTTTTGCTTTATTTCTACTACTTACCATACGTCAAAATATCCACCGTGAACAAGGCCTTCCAAGCATGGTCAATGCACATCCACACAGACGGGGACAATAGGTGAAAACATGCGTGTTTGGGACATTACAGGTGTCAAATGATTTCTCCGCCTGTTAAAAGGAAGATGTGCATGTTTGTGTCACTAAAGTCTCATTTATTTAAGGGCCACACCAGGATCTACACTGGAGTGCTTGACCATAAAAATGCATTGCATAAACGTTTATGGTAATATATATACTTAGAAAAAGTACATGTTAGGAATATATCTCATGTCAAGGGAACTCCCTTTTTAGGAGTGAAAGCACACTGCCAGGTTGAATACTGGCCAATATGTCAAATAAAATAGACCTTCATTATTTAATTAATAATTGTTTTGTTCATTGTCTTTCTTGTGTGTGTGTGTGGGGGGGGGGGGGAGGAAGGTTGGGGCATTGCTTTGATGCCATCACAAAGATCTTTCCATTTTCCCTCTTATTGTAAGGGAGGTCGTTGTGTCTCTGTAAAGCCTTCGCCAACATGCGTTTATGATTCTGCCTTCTTTTTTTACACTTTGTTTCTGATCCCTGCATGAAACCTGGTTAGAGGGGTCTCAGGGGTGGGCCATTAGTGTGTGTGTGTGTGTGTGTGTGTGTGTGTGTGTGTGTGTGTGTGTGATGCTGGCATTACCCGGTATCTCTTTGAGGCCATCTGGAGTTGGCACATGTGGGGAAACCTAGTGTTAACTATGAATGTGAATGTGTCGGTGTGTGTGTCATGTGACATGCCAACACGTTTGTAAGAGATGACGTCACAGATGATTTTAACTGTGCAACTACACAAAATAGTTATTGATGGTCATTTCATTGCTTTATTCCTTCATGCATCTTTCTAGATATCCAGGTCTTCCACAGGTGTACTAACAGGGATCAAAAAGCAGGGCAACACACACACACACACACACACACACTGCAGCAGAGGGGACTGTAAAGACTGGTGGTCAGGGTCTGGTTAGAGCTTCCATAATGGCCAGAGTTAACAATATTTAACTATTAAGGTTAGCAGTTAGCGTATTACTGTAGTCAGTGACACCAAGTAGTGTGTCCACACTACAATGCAAGTGCACCTCCCTCAGTCCCTTTTCAAATGAAACAAAGCAGATGAGAAGTCCACTGTAGGTAGATGGAGACAGAGGAATGAACTGATGAAAGAGTGATAAAATGAGAGAGGGAGGGAGACACAACATGGGTGGAGGTTTATTTAGGTGTGAACCTGGCTGCCTGGGGTGAATAATAGATGTGAGGGAACGGAGGATAAAAAGTAGAGAGGAGGAAGGGAGTGATCGATGGATGACAGGGAGGAGAAGCTGCCCCTCCTGTTCTCATTTCATTTACATAGAAGGGCTTCATTAACCAACACTGGTGCCACTCTGCTACATCATCATCTTCCAAAGAGTATACCAATTATACTGTTAGTATATCTACTATTACATTTATACATTTATTATAACCACACATCCTTATTTACAAGAACACATGCTTCTGCTTAAATGCCTTGCTCAAAGGCACGTGGCCACAGAATGGCATTGGATGCAAACATCCGTATATTTAGGAGTGAACATGCACGTGACACGTGATCAAGAGAACAATGATGGGTCTCCCTCTTCCACCTTTTCTCTTTCTCTTTCATCCCTCTCTAGAGTCCCATCAGACCCAGGACCTGAGCAGCTGAGCTCTGCCTGCACGACTCCAGTTGGACAGACACACAATCATTTGCAGTCATGCTTGCATGCACAAACACACACACACACACACAAACACACACACACACACACACACCCTCAACACTTAATACATTGCCTCCGATTAATTTTCTTCTCTCATTTGTTTGAATCAAGACCCTTAAGAGTGCATACAAACGCTGACCTTGAGACACAGAAGATTAGACACTTGAACTCCGAGTGAAGAGAGACGCATCCTCCGAGTGGAGGAACCTTGTGGTGAAGCGACAACATACTTTTCTAAGAGATGGGAGGCAGGCACTTGAGGGAAAATTAAATCTCTCCAAGGATGCTGTCAGGGCATTGAGAAAAGATTGGCGTTTTGTGTCTAAATACATGTTCACTGAACTGGCTCGATTCACTCATCCTCGATTTTTACATGTTTTTGTTTATGGTGGATTTCATTTATCTGCCTTTAAATGCTGTTCAAAAGGTTGAGAAAGTTGCCCTGGAAGGCTTAACAAAAGATTTTTGTCTACGGCTGCAGGTAAGAAAGTTTGAAAATAATTATTTGTTTTTTTTCCATGGATGAAGAGATGAAGAGGTTTCTCAATCAAACTTGGGATATAAAAAAAAGAATGTAATTGAAAGCTCTTTAGTCCAAAGTCAGGAGAAAGTCCCATCAGTGGCGCCACTCCTGCAGCAGTTCTTCCTGCAAGTTTTTTTTCACTGATTCTCCAATTGTAACTGTCTAGGTCATTACCTTGTCTTTTATTTCCTTTTGAAATTACTCCTCATAATGTGAACTCATTTTATCCAGCTATGAATTGTGAGCAGGCTTATTTTCTCTTAAATTGATTGAGCTTGAAAAGAAGCTGTGTGACCGTTTCAAGATCGTTGTGTGCTCAGAAATATTAGGACAAATTTAAACGCTTGTAAGATCATTTTCCATCAGCGAGACTAACTTTTGACACGCTGTGAAAGAATTACAGACCAGATGCCTTTTCTAAGAACATGTGCTCACTGATGTACCCGTGGCCTCTTAATTTAGGTTTCTAAATGTTGCGTGGATCCATTTAAAAGTCCAATTGATTTTTTTTGTTTTTTGTAAGAAGCCACACTGAAGGCCCGTTCCACGATGGTGTGGTGCGGCAGCACGAGCGATGGGATGGAAGAAACGTGTCCATGCACCAGCGTGTCAGCTCTTGATTCAAGGGATCACGTCACAGACAACACAACTTGATTGCAGGTCACCCCTGAGACCCATCAAACAAATCATACTTACCAAGAGAACACTTCATTATCTTAAAAATAATCTTTATTTATACCAGTCAATTTAATATCTTATAGCATAGCATTCATCCTGTTGGTCCTTTGAGAAAAGAATCAAAGGAAGAAATGTATATATTTGGGTTTGCATTAATGTCGTTAGGTCTATGTAAATCGAGGCGTCACACACACAACAACCACATTCGCTTCCTGCTAACGTCTCCTTCTTATCGAAGTCACAAACACGGACACACATCTTGTGCTTTAGCTTGTTGAGCGACCTTCAAGCTCATAAGCTGTGGTCCTTACTCTTCACTACCACTGACAACACGGCATGTAGTTCACTCTGGTGTAATCCTGCCTTCTGCCGGTCCACTCACTGGTCAATAGATAAAGAAAAGATATTGTATCTACGGTCTGACAGACCACAACTAAAAATACAAAAAAACCATTCAGGTGTGTCCTTTGTCATTTCTAACATCAACGTAACATTTAGAAATATCGCTGTGGTATTTCTCATGACCGTACCCACTTTTGAGTAGTTTACAGACGCATACTGGAGAGTTAAAGGAGTTTTAATTAGCAAACTGAAGTAAATTGTGAAATGGAATGAAAAGAACTGTGAGAGACTTAATGGTTTTAATTGATTTGTGTGCATTTAAGAAGGAAAAGGTATTCTAGCGCTGCACTCCTTACTTCTTATTGTACATTTGAATGAAGTTTCAATTATAGTTGTACTGTAGCCATAAAGAGATTTATTTTGAAGGATTTGCTTGCACTGAGAAATTTAAAGGGACTCTACATATCTCCTCACATGAATGCACAATGGCACTGACCCAAGTGCTCCTCACTAAAATGAATCTTATTTTATTGCCATGGTCATCATGGTTTGTTGCATACTGTATGTGCCTATGAGCTACCAGCAATTACTTTAATATAACGTAGAAAGGCTTAATTTAGTGGAAACTAAATTATCACCAAAGTTAGAAGTTCAGAGAATGCTTAATGCCTAAATTGTTCTGGTTTTACTAAAAGCAAGGAGCCTTTACAGCCTTAATATTAGTGCTGCTCTCCAGTTTTAGGTTGTAACCCTTTTGCATCTTCCATTTTTATTTTCAATAATGACTTCCAGTGTTCACAGGGCTTTTTGTTCAGTTCTGAATTGTAAGCAGGAACTTGCAGAAAAAGTCAAGGTTTTCTTTTTCACTCTGCCAGTTTTCAAAGATTAAGGAAGCTGACTGAGGCAAAGACAATTGATTGAGACTGACACACACACAAACACGCGCGCACACACACACTTGTGAAAAGATGAAAGAATCAATCATTCAAAACTTTCTCCAAAACCACAGGTTGCATCGCAGAGGGAACAGAGGGATGAAAGGAGAGGAATAGTGCAAATGAAAGAGAGACGTAGAATGGCAGGGTGACTGACTGGCAGGGCAGATCGCATGCCAAGCCACTGACACACACACACACACACACACACACACACACACTGTACAGCCCCCCTCTCCAGCTGCTGCTGCATATTAGCCTACGAAAATCTAATATTTAAAAAATGTGTCAAAGTTCATTTTCTACTTTTGTCAGAAACACACACACACACACACACACACCAAACACAGATTACCTAATGATGTTTTGTTGAAAGTTTCCTCCCCATCTCTCCACTTTGTTTCTGTACTTGATGCGACACCCAGGGGCTGTCACTCTGACAAAAGATGAGTAGAGTGTGCACACACACACACACACACACACACACACACACACTAATGCATGGTGGGGGACGGTGTACAAGTGACTGCTGGTGTCCACATCAGAATGCAGGTTGGAGGTTTGACATTCCTGGAGGCTGTGTCCGTCTAGCCAGTTAGGGGGAGGACAGCCAATAACACACACACACACACACACACACACACACACACACACACACACACACACTCACAGCACTGCGCTGACTATCTGATGAGCCTAATGCTGATCCAAGTCAATAGTTAGAAAAAAAGGTGGCTTTTAAATGTTCCCCCTCTTACCAGGCCTGTGTGTGTGTGTAATAGGTGTGGTCGTGTCGCGGCTTGAATGTATGTGCTTTTCCTTGATGCTTGTCTCTCTCTGTGTGTGTGTGTGTGTGTGTGTGTGTGTGTGTCCTATAACAGCAATGAAGGCAGTCTGAGAGATTATCACAGTTGGGCGCTTGCAGACCTCAAGGTTAAAGGAGCACAAAGGCACAGCAGAAACAGTGTGTTGTGTGAGTAATTGTGCGCATGCCGTTGTATATGTGTACACGAGGGTGTGTGTGTGTGTGTGTATAAGATTTTGGGATGAGACAGCAGAGCCACAAAAGGCATGATGATTGATTGGCTTGATGCTGAGAGACAGAAAGGGAGAGCGAGCCAGAAAATAATTAAGAGAGAGACAGGTAATTGTCAGGGCTCATGATCTTTATAAAAATAAAAATAAATAATAAATGACAAAATACAAATTCAAGTGATAATCAGAGAGGAATAGTTGGGATATAGGTTTATTTGCTTTGTTTCCAAATGTGCAGCGCTTTAGAGGCTTCAGTCTAAATTTAGGATGTAGCTGTTTTACAATGTTGACCTATTAAAAATCACACTTTGAGTAATTATGGGACATTTTTCTTTTGCACTTTCTATTACTGGAGACATTTTATGAGTTGTGAATATTGCAAGAGGAGCTTGTTTACTGTAAACTGCAGGGATGAGAGTCTTTGTGTAGAAGAAAGCATCTTTTTCAGGTGAGTTGGGACACAGATCAATATGCAGATGTTTTATGGTCCATCTTTAAGTGAATTTGGTGAAAACATGTAAATCTCAGACCCAATCCAGAGTTTTTAAATGTGCCAGATGTTTCTTTCTTCTAGTTCTTGTATATTTAAAGTTTATTAGATGCACTGTCAAAATACTTGGAAAAAAACTTTCTTCTTCTGCTTGTCTTTGCAGATTGTGATTTATACGTGTAGATTGTAGATCTGTTCTTAAAAAGCAGGTAACTTGTACTTAAACATACTCAGTTTGGATTACAGCTTCCCTCCAGCTGAAGGAAGAGGACACTTTTTCTGGTTTTTGAGAAGCCTGTCGCCTGTGCTTCAAGTGTTTCCTTTAGTGTTTACGACTGTTTAGTCAACCTTGCCAAATGGCCTCTGAAGTTTTTAATGTCGCTCATTCAATTAAAGTTTGAGGAAGAGCTGAACCTAGGGGGGGCAATAAGTCACATATTGTTATTATCCTGCCCTGCTAATTACTGAAGCAATGAACTTTAATTAATATCTGAGCTCGGTGTCTGTGTGTGTGTGTGTGTGTGTGTCTGTGTGGTAAAGCATGCAAATGTGCATGTGTGAGAGTGCATGTGCACACTTGTGGCGACTCTCCTTTATCTCAAGCCATCTCTCTTCAACACACGTACATACACACATTTCTACACACACGAGGCGGAGGCTGACATTTCGCAGAGTGTCTCAGTTCACGTGAGAGAGGCTGACACCGTGAACCTCGGCAGGCTAGCACTGCCGTTAGCATTAGCATAATTATCTCAGTTATCAGCAGCGTTGAGGACCAGATCCAACAACTAATACATTCTGCTCCTATCTGTTGCCTCGTCACACTGGAGTAATTCAACAAAGAGCTAATTCAAGTCATTTACAGTATTTATGGTCACCAAATGCTACTAAAGCACACAACTGTTACATGTACCTGTGTTTGATTCAATTCAAATGCTGCGTAATTCAAACATGTCATTTTCATCTGAGCCACATCTAAACTCTCCGTATGTGGAAGGTTCCTTTCTGTTGTTTGAAGTACACACTGGATAAAGAATACAATACATGTGTGAAAGGATATGAGTGTGATACCTTTACACAGTTTACACACTGGACATTTCAAATGCAGTTGTGTGGTCACGGTGGTATGAAGTAGATTTTACTCTCTATAAAGCATGCAAAATTAAAAGTAAAAGCACAACAAAGGTGCAGTTAGTGTAAAAGTGAGTGACGCCTGTGTGTGCATGTTTGTGTGTACCCACATTGTGTGAGTCGTGCTACCTACTGGGCTTTGCCTTGAGCTAGCGGCGCCCTTTACTTCCCTTTGCCCAGAGCTTCACTACAGCCACGACTGCTGTGAGGCAGACAGTCTCAGAACTAAAGCAACTCTCCTGATGAGAACAGTGGCTTCTTCGACGTGTACAGATCCTTTGATTTCCGCCTGTCCTTGCTAGGCTAAGGTGAGCGTTTAAAAAAGAGTTTTGGTGGGTTTCTTGAACTTCTTGTGACAGAAGACGTCTTGGCAAGACTAAAAGGACGTTTCATTCTCCTCCTACTCCTTTTTTGTGTGATGTTCAGATTGTTCCTCACTCTGAGAAATAATTATTTTTTGTGGCATAATTTCCTTTGACATCTTGCTAATATTTCCTCAGAGCTGGTATGTAAGTGTACATTTCTTAATTTATTTTGTACAAAGCTGCTCTAAACCCTGAAGAAAGACAACAAGCAAATATAGATAGCTTCATTTCAATTTAAAATCATCATCTCATATTATTTCAAATCAATTTAAAGTCATCAGCACTTTCTCAACATAGTTAACATTCAGATTTCTTTCATCCCTCCCTTCTTCACGCCCCCCTTACTTTCATCCTTTCCTGCCGCTAGCCTCCCTATGATTTTTCCTTCCCCACGTCCTCTCCCTCCCACCTCTGCCACACACCCCCTCCATCTTTTTGTCCCTATCTACGGCCGTTTCATGTGTGCTGATCTCACCTTGTGTGTTTGAAGCCCAAAGAGCAGCGGCAGGCGATTCTGGATCACACTACTAAAGACCCTGACACATCTGAGAGAGAGGGGGGCAGACAGACAGGCAGACAGAGAGCAGGCAGACAGACAGACAGGCAGACAGACAGACAGTAGACAAAATAAATATCAATAGCAGCAGGACAAAGACAAGAGAGACAGGTACGTAAAATGTGCCTTTCATGTCTGTCTTTAATGCCACTCATCTGCAGATGTCACCAGTTGTTCTTGCCAGCCAAGCGCGCACACACACACACACACACACACACACACACACACACACACATTGCTCTCAATCACCTTGCCACAGGCTGTGTCCTCCTGCTTCAAGCCGGCACTGTCTGTGAGTGTATTGAGTTGGTTCAATCAATTGTAAAGTGTGTGTGTGTGTGTGTGTGGTGAGCACAGAAACTTATGTGTATTCCGCTACACTCCCCCTGTGAGTTATTTGACAATATGCACAGATTAAAGTAGATTAATTCAGTCAGGAACAAGTGCAACACACAAACAAAGACTTGATAGAAAGAGCAGCATATGCAGCGACATTTCCCCTCAAACAACAGGAAAGACTCACCTGCAACTAAATGAGTGTGTGTGTGTGTGTGTGTGTGTGTGTCACTCAGACTCCAATTAAGACATTTTGAATCCAAAGATGTGTGTATGGTTACAAGTCAAGGTTTGGAAAACATACATGCCATCACACATTTAGCCGTATCCTTGCGGATGCAGCTGCAGTTCACTCCTACACCTGCCCCCGAACTTTGACACAGGAAGTGAAAGTTGTTTCACCTCTTGTCTGACCCTGAACAGGAAGCGTGGCAGGAGAATGACTCCAACTGGAGACGTTTTCACTTGAACGACTGAGCTCGCAATTAATATCCCGTGTGTTCTTGAAAGCATCTTTAAGTTGTATATTCGCCTTTTATATATTGTAAAATCGTTTGAACAGAAACAACTTTTATTTCTAAAATGTATGTTGCAGTAGTGGATTGGCTGCCTTTTTTCACATGATTAATAGCGCCGACACCTTTGCTTTAATCTGTGCCTGTCTCTTGGCTAACACCAGTTAGCAGCCTTTGTAAGGCACGCACCAGTGTGCTGGCTGTATCCTGAACTTGATCTGAACTGTCCGAATGGCAGAACAATACCACTATTAAAACACCGCTGGGTGTTTCTCATGGGACTGACTATGAGGTAAGCAGGTTCTAAGACAACCCTTGTGTTTCCTGTGCTGAAATTACGAGGCTTGACATATAGCCAGCAAGTGTACGTGAATTTGTAGATTGTAAATGTGTGTGCATGCATGTGAACGCACCCACACACAGTAGGTGTGGTGGGTATTCTAGTTTGTTATATATCAGGAAGAGTAAATCTGTCAGCACCCATTATACACATGTCATGTGAGGAAATCACCGGGCCAGTGTGTCCGAAACAGGTTTTAAACTGTCCGTTCAACAATGTCAATGTGGAAACTGTCTTTTATTAAAAAGTACCATACAATACACTTAAGAATCTGACATTTTCAGTATTCTAAAACTACAATACTAATCCCAATGCTCCAATCCACAAATTTGGCATTTGAGCCAAATAAAAAGGAATTGTAATGTTTGTTATGCTCAACGAGCCCAGAGAAATGAATTTTTGACATTGTGCCAAAGGATAACCAGGGTTCAGCTTTTCTGAACAGACCCACTGGCAGCTCACCAGGAGTGAGCACACTGACGCACAAGATCTTCCTCAAATTAGAAATGGAAAATAAGCACACCTTATTGTTGAGCCACGCCACAAAAACCACCAGCAGCAACTTTTGAATAACAGAGTGATGCGTAGACTTTTTGTTGGAGTATTAGGAGAAGCAGCAGTGTCATAAATTAAGGCACAATTGAGTTCCTCAAAATGCCGGACGTTAAATCTTGGATTCTTGCGGTTCGTTTTAGATAAGAAGACTGCTTGCTGCAGTAGCTAAGATCTCAGTTCACACAGCATGACACAGCTTTTTTATCTTTGACTTTCATTTTTAAAGGATGCATTAACTTTGAGTCTTTACTCCTTATTGTGGAATGACATTTCCCTGTCTTGTCTTTATGTTACTGAAGGGAATGTAGCTGCATCCAGGTGTTTAATTGCTGTAAGCATTAACACAGTGAGCCACCAGACCAAGAGATATGCAAATGGATCTGCTCTGAAGGATTTAGCTCAGATGCCAACGTGTAGAAGTTGAATAATAGAGGCCCAAGAATTGAGCCTTGGGGGACTCCACACATTAAGGTGAGTGGCTTAAATGAATGGGACCTGAACCAGTTTAGGAACTCAGCAGCCTTCCTACCCAGTTTCCCGGTTGTGTTTAGCAGAAATGTATGGTCATTAGTATTGAAGGTCATGCAAGACAAAGCAGCACCAGGACTGATATTTTTCTTGAATCAATATTTAGTACCTTTATCAGAGCACCTGCGTCTGGCCCCAGGTGTTTATGAGATTGATAGATTTTCTATGAATAATGGTTGGTTCACAAGTGGTTGTGGTTGCAGCAAAGATTTGTGGTGTTCATTATTTTTATGCGTCTCCTCTATGTTGTAGCTTTTTTTAATTTCTAAATCATGTTGCTCACCTTGCTACCTTGAGTTTCTGCAGAGCTAAATAATGTAAAATGCTTCTCAGGAATTAGAGAAGAATCGTTTTAGCTAATACTACAACACAGTACAACTGTGTCTGTCTCCACAGCTCCCTCGTTCCCTTCATCTTTGTCAATCTGTCTGTATCCCCCCATTCCTTGTCAAAATACAGTATCACAGCACAACATACCTCATTCCATTTCCCGTGGAAACCTCTCCACACAGTCTCTTTTTAAACTGCAAGTCCAAAAGGTGATAGTGGTGCTATTTCACATTGTTTTTCAGTACAAAGAGCAGTCCTACCCTGTCCATGCCCAGGAAGACAGGGCAGATTCCTTTCCCTGTGGAAAATTGGCTCATTATACTGTATTTTAGTCAGTCTGTCTTCTTCTTCTTTGTCTTCCTGGACTCAAGTTGTTTGGGGTTTGTGTAACTCACTTGTCTGTCTATCCTGTCCTGTCCCTGGTTGTGTGATTGTGCTTGTCTTTGCTTTAGATTGACCAGCTGTGTGTGTGTGTTTGTGTGTGTGTGTGTGTGTGTGTGTGTGTTAGGCATTTAGAGGATAAAGTTCACACACTGAGCTGTGTTTGATGTCGTATTGATCTGAAAAGCCTGATTACCCTCCATGCATCTTAGAAATGACCAGGTGATCTATAATGTGTTTCTGTATCTAGCAGTACTGCTGGAGCAGATCATTTTGTCCATAAAGGTTGTTCTGAAAGATTTTTCCTGTATTGCTTGTTCTATTTATTTGTGTCATTTTGATAAAACAATACTAACGTTAGCTGGAAGGTCAAGGCAAGAAGAACATTTTCATGTTATCTCTTTATTTTTTATATAAAATAATAACTGTGCAAACAGCAGCTTGTGTTCATGTAATTACTCAGAAAACGTATCATTACAAAAACAGGACTTTGGATTTGATATTGCATTGTTAGCTCGTGTAACATGCTCTCCTCTAATTAACAGATTAATGAAACATTAACTTAATTATCTCTATAGCATAAAAATACAGTAAAGTAGAGGAGATTGTGTGCTTTTAGATTTTAGTGCTCTTTTGACTAATGGTACTTTTAAAAAGTTTTATCTTCTTAGTCGATCCTTTCTTGTTACACTTTGGTTGATTTGCAAAAGATTTTTTTTTCCTTTATCTCCTCCCTTTGCCCTTTATAACTGTCCTTCACCTGCATCCTTCTTTACCCTTTACTTCTTCCTCCTGTTCCTCTTTCTGACATCCCGCCGTCTCCACCCATCCCCTCTCTTCGTTGCTCTAAATCTCCTCTTATTTGCCGTTAAACATTAGAAAGCTAGCAGCTGGTCCTTTCTCCTTCTTTAACCTCTGGCGCCCCTTGCAACTGTGTGTGTGTGTGTGTGTGTGTGTGTGTGTGTGTGTGTGTGTGTATCTGCCCAAGGCACTGAGGCAAATGACGAAGTCCAGCGGCATAGGCTACATGCCAACAAGCATGATTAGATTGACACACACACACAATTCACTCCCTTGTATGCGATCTAATCAGACTTTTATAAGAATATCTTAATTAATAGACTGAAATTGTCATGAAGGAGACATTGCTTGTCTGTTTAAATGGAACATCTTAACTACAGATGAATCTGCCAGCTGACTCCATATGTGCTGAAGTATAAAGACCAGGCCGTATCACTCTGTTTATTGGAGGTCTTTGCGTCTTTGGCACCTGCTTAGAGAAGTGAAGCAGCGCCTGCAGCTGATGGAGCAGAAAAACACTGAGCTTTTCTTCTGCTTGTCTGATCAGCGGGGTGGCACCGAGGCACCTGGAAGGACTCCAAGGGAACCACACACACACTCCATGTCCACGAGGATGAGTGGCTTATGTGTAATGAAGAAGAAAAGTCACATCTGCACTTGTGGAGGGGAGGGAGACGGACAAAGAGACAGACAGGCAGGAAGAGGGCATAATAAAGATGTACAGTGTGTATCAGCTGCTGGAGCCAAACTGATGAACAGTAGTGATTTCAGAGTTTGCACTGACGATCTACTGAGGAATGTGATTATTGATAAGTCTATAATGTACTTCATAAGTCAGTATGAGCTGAAGCTGTTTTAACTACAGATATCCAGGCTTTATATTCATGTTTATGAAGGAAAGTCACTTTCACCCCATTGCACAGTGACAATGAACAGCTCACAGCATAAGTCATGCTTTAAAAAGAGAAGTATTGCTCATAATGTTAGAAGAATATGCACATTTATTTGATTCCTGGAAAGTCTGCTGTTGCGGCTTTGAACATTGCGAGGCTTTTAACATTAACTGTAAGGAATTAGAAAAACAGACAAAAAGACACGCACCAAAGCCAAATACACAAAAACATAACGTGAGATTATACATGTACCATTTTGGGAGCTTCGAAAATCAAACATAAGATTATGAAGAACAGATTTAGAAGATTTAAGAGAAAAGATATGAAGAGACAGAAAGAGAGAGGATAATAAAGAAAGACATCTGTAGCAGTTGTAAGGACATGGATTTACTGTCTTAATACAGTTACATCTCTCCCACGGGGACCAAAGGATTAGATATGGTCATTTCATCAGACAGGGGGGAGCGGATGGGTGGAGGATTAAGAAAAGACTGCAAGAGGAGAGGTAAAAAAACAGATGATAAGAAACAGAGATGGACGAGGGGATTGAGGGATAGACTAGAGGAGGAGATGGAAAATCATTTTAGCTCTTTGCTTTTATGGAAATGAACTAAATCTTTACAATCAAGCCCTGTTTAGGAGTTGATTTCTATTTGTGGTGGATTTCTAACAACAAAAAGTGAATCCTAAAACAAATCGCTCCCGTTTGCAGAACCACTGGCACTCGAAACCTGCGAGGACCCAAATGGCCCAGAGAATTGTGGGAAGGGAGACATGAAAAAGCATGAGGCTTCCTTCCAGCCGGGGTCACTGCCACACCAGCTGTCTCCACACAGGGGACCGGGACACACACACACACACACACATAAAAACAGCCTGCTAGATACATATAAACACAAATAACTCCACCTCCTTCATAATGTAGTTATAGATGATTATTGCACCACGAGAGAGTGAGTGGTGAATAAAAGATTGTAATGCAAACCAGCTAAATACATGCACCCAGTTGAACATATGTATCAAGTGAATGAAAGTGGCTCTTCTCTTAACCTTATTTTCCCCCCGAACAGGAAATGAAAAGAAAAATGTAACGGAGGGAGAAAAAAGTAGAACAAAAAAAAAAAGTCATAGTGACGGAGAATGAAGAGGAAAAGAGAAAGACTGTGTTGTTGAGAAGGAGAGAGGCCAAGGCTCAGCACCCTCAGACATATGGCTGTCTCCTTCTTGATTACACTTCAGCTGGCTGGAAGATTACCAGCTCTGTGTGTGTGTGTGTGTGTGTGTGTGTGTGTGTGTGTGTGTGTGTGTGTGTGTGTGTGTGTGTGTGTCCGTCCTCCTGCATATGCTCATGTATGTGTCCAAGAGCTCACAAAGTGAAGCCCGCTAAAGATTACTCGATACCACTTAACTTCTCTGTGTGTTTCAGACACTTTATTAAGATTACAAGGCTCTGTGGTGTGTTTGTGTGTGTTTGCATAGGCCACCGTGTGTGTGTGTGTGGGGGGGGGCTTTAAGAAGTCAGCAGATTATGAGACGACTATATATCTTTGCCTGTGTGCATGATTAAGTGTGCGGGTGTGTGTTTATGTGTGCGCTCGCACTTCTTGAGCTGGTCTTCGGTGGATTACTGGGATATTGAGTGCAGTGTGTGTGTGTGTGTGTGTGTGTGTGTGTGTGTGTGTTAGGGTTAGGGCTAACACCAAGATTACTCCAAGTCAAGTAGATTGAGCCCCCGGGTCACAGAGAAGATGAGGAGCCAGATCAGATAGCTTGTGGTTTTCTTTAATCTCAGGCACTTCCACTGCCAGTGTGACTGTGTGTATTTGAAGCTGTGTGCATGTGTGTACTGTATGTCTGCAAACATACAGTACGTGTGTGATTTCTTTGTTGTATTTTATCCTTATGGTTACAGATGAACTGTGTGTGTGTGTGTGTGTGGTCTCATCTGGCTGGGCTTTTCTTGGAAGGAAACGAGTCCATATGCTACAAGAAGGCTGCCCGTGACCTCACACCAGGGTCCTGCTGTAGTCTGCCACTATCTGCAAGGAGGGTGAGAGGCCTAGCCTGACTGAGAGAGAGAGAGAGAGAGAGAGAGAGAAATAAAATGGGATGGTGGGCAGAAAGATGGACGTCCAGGGTGGGAGGGTAGCAAGAGATGCCAAGACAGAGGGAGAGAATAGCAGAGAGAGAAAACTGTACATGTTGCAGAGACAGTAAAGCTCAAACCTGTAACGTTCAGGTCTGGTTTCATTCATTCATTCATTTCATTCACTGGCTGATGTTCAGATTTGAATTGTGTATGGAAATTACACGATTTCTATTGGTTCGAACACCAAGACATTGCACAGCGGTTTGGAGGGATACACTTCACTTCTCGCCGGATGACGTTGCATGAAGTTTTATTGAGCGCTGTCCATGGTGTTGATCTCAGTGTGCACCCCAGAGCGCACACTAGCACTCCCTGGGGAATGTGTGTCTGTGTTAGTGCACCTGGGCAGTCTGTGTGCACCGGATGTGTCGGCACACGTCTGTGCACAGTACGTTTGCATGTAGAGGTTGAGCCTTGAGAGGAACACCGTCTCCGAGCAGGAGAAAGATATGTTAAATCCAGACGGCACGGGTCAGGGTTTGTTGTTTTTGCATTTCAAGTGTGCATCAACATCATTCAAAGCCCATTACAGCTGACATGTAAGGTCTGTGTCTTCTGTCCTGCAGAAGACACAGACAGCCCGAGGGCAATAAAAGAAGAATAATAAACAATGAGTGTGTGTGTGTGTGTGTGTGTGTGTGTGTGTGTGTGTGTGTGTGCGCCTTCCCCTTCCCATGCTAGATCATTCCCTGCAATCAAAAGGTATTATAATGATCCACATATTTATAAATACTCTACATGCCCACGTGCATATCAGTGTGTGTGTGTGTGTGTGTGTGTGTGTGTGTGTGTGTGTGCTGTCAAACCCGCTAGAATCAAATTACTGACAGTTTCTTTCCTATAATTACTGTATGTATCGCGTATTAAATACATTTTAAACCTGAACCTGGGAAAAGCCATATACTGCAAGCAAATATCCCAGAATACGAAGGAGGATGAAGGTGCTGTTGCTTTCAAAATAAAATATATACATAGGGTATCCGAAGGAGTTAATGATGAACTCAAAGAATATTTCATGAAATAAATTAAGACACATTCTTGTTTTAAAATGATACAAAAAGTTATGAAGCTTGTTGTTATGGTTACAAATTGTGTATGAAGAGAAAGTGTGAGAGATAGAAATAAGATGTTTGTAGACATTTTGAAGTCCATTTAACACAAAACATCTCGTTTTTGTCTTTGGGATTTGTTGAAAGAGATAAAAACATATCATTTTGCCAGAATTATCCTTTAATGTATCTGTTACTTGAACAAAGATCAATTACCCAGCTTCTCTCAATCATAACTTTTTAATCAATAATGAAAACATCACAAAGCCCCCCCCACAAAAAAACACAAAACAATACCTTTAATCCCTGGACATAGTCAGCTCGCCTGCCGCTGCCCCCTGTAACATTTAACCCCCCACCGCCGTGTTGAAGGGCAGTCCCTTTCACCCCCCCCCCAAAACCCTCCACCCACCCACGCCCCAGGCCCCTGCTCTGGCTAAGGACCTGAAATCGCTTCCACAAATGGAGCCATGACATCAGCTGGGTAGACAGATACAGAGTATCGTGTGTGTGGGTGTGTGTGTGTGTGTGTGTGTGTGTGTGTGTGTGAGAGAGAAAAAGCTCAAGCCTGAGTGCAGTCTGTGCGTGTGTGCCATGAAATCTTTAGTAAAATATTTGCACAGCGGCCACTGTGGATGAGCGAGATAACCTCTGAGCTTGAATTCGATCCCCTCGTGCCGAAAACAACCTTTTGAACCTGTCCCTCTTTCACTCTAATATATTCATTTTTATAAACTCCTACTGTGTGCTTTTCTCAGCTCGCCACCCATGATGACCAATCATCTATTATTAGCCCGCATTGAGCCGATCGCTGTGTGTGTGTGAGCGTCCATCAGATGTAAAACTCTTGCTGTCTTGTTCGACTTGCAGAACAGCGTGTCTTCCAGAGTGCTCATCGATAAAACAGAGGGAGATGGAAAGACGGAAAGAAAAGGGGAAAATAGAGAGAATGAGGGGTCAGAAAGAGAGAAGAGACTTTGGACAAAAAAAGGACAAAAAAGAAAACTGTGGATGGGGAGCAAAAGGAGAAGATAAAGAGAGGGATTTCTGGGTTGACAGTGGAAAGGTAAAGAGCAAGGTATCGCCAGCGATGTGAGGAATGGATGGAGAGATCGGACGGAGGGAGAGGACTCTTGGCAGAGTTCAGTGTTAATCCGGTGCCTGTGTGAATGATTAGCATATATGCTAAACAGTACAAATCTATCAGCTAACACTGAGAGGCCGAGATAACTAACGCAGTACGTGTTCCTCCCTCCACCTCCGTCTCTATCGCTTCCTGTCTCCTGTCATCTGCCCTTCTTCTTCTTATTTTCATTTCCTAATCATATTCTGTTTGTTAAAAGCTTTCTGTGCTCTGTTTTCCAGCATGTTTTCCCATAAATCCCTAAATCTTCTACTCTATAACCTCAAAGAAAAGCAGGACATCCCAACAGACTGAAAACAGAAGAGATTTGATGAAACACACTGACCGACGTTACTTGATGCCGTCTAAATATCTACTATATTGCTTGGATATTGGACTATATGGCTATAATGTCAAAAGTGTTTCTCTAGATGAAGCACTCCCTGGCTGTTGACCATCCACTTTTCATGCCTGACACCATAAACTAAAAGGGACTTTACTTTCAAAGAGAGATGGGAGGATTTTCCCCTGCTGTCTTCATTCAAAATTTTCTCCTGGAGAAGTCAAATGATCCAATAGATCTGTTATCAAATAAAATAGTCCTCAACACATCCACTACTTCTCTGTTTGCATTTGTTAAAAAGTACAGTGCGCAGCTGCTTTAGAAAAGTGAACCTATATATTTGTAATCCTAAGGTTTAAGCTGAATGGACTGGATGCCACAGATACAATGAAGGTCAGGCAGCATTGAGACTAACATGTTGTTGATTTTGGTCTGTTCATGGCATTTAGATGTAAAGAAAATTGCTTTTTCAAGGCTTTCTTTCCTCTCACAAAAGCTTATCTTCACCCAAAAATGACTTCCCATGTTTCTGTGAATATATCTAATGTTATATTAGCTAATAAAAAGATCTCCTGTATCCAGTGTATCTCTTTGGGCCTTTCACATCCACACAAGCAAGACACACACACACTTGAGAAGGTGTGAGTTGTCTATGAAACACTAGCTATGTTTGTGCAGGGTGCTAGTGAAACACATTGGGGCTCTTCAGATTTCATTCAAATGCAAAACACTTGCGTGTGCACGCACACACACACACACACACACACACACACACACACCGCACTCATCCCTGCCCACACACTCAACTCATTAGCACACACTTATGACTCATACGCTGTGTTTTACAGCACACAGAGTGAGAGAGGAGACTACACTGTACAGAGAGAACACGGGATTTAAAAGATTGGTCATTTCAGTCTTTTAAATCCCTCGTTCTTTCTTTATTGTTAAGGAAACAAAGCCCTTAAATTCCAACATTTTCTGTAACTTTAGTGTTGTTGTGATGTTCTGTGACATCTTTATTTTACGTTCTTCATACAATAAAGTATAAAGAAGAATTTCTCCATGCATTAAAACAGCTGAATTATAAAGCTGGACTTAAACAACTTTTAAGAAAGTATTCTGCTTCTAATTTTCACCTTTACATAAATTGTGACATTGCTATTTTTAAATAAGTAAAATATCTGTATACTGTTAATCTGAAGGGTTGAATCATGTTTAATCTACAGGGGCTGAAGCTCAGTAGGTTGTCTTGATATTTTTCACACTCAGTGAGTGCAAGTGAAGTTACACAACAACCTGAAATGTGTCTTTGTTCCTTTCTTTCCTGCCTCAGCTAGCATCTGTTGGTCTTTGGTGTCGAGGCGTGGGGGCCTCCCAGCGCTCCTAGCTTTCCAGACTGACACTTCCCTCCCATCTTTTATTCAGCCGCTGCCCAGCCGAGGGCTCCTCCAGACGGGCCGTGCCTTCAGGCGAGCCCCAGGCCTTGACGCCCAACAAGGCCTCTCGAGTGGAGCTCTGCACTCCACCTCTGCCCCTCTGGATACACACATTCATACCCAGATGTATAAAAGCCACTCACATAAGCATGCAGTGCACATTCAAGCAGTCAGAAACACACAGAGTATCCGGAGGGCCGTTCATATTGGTCACGTCACCTTTTGTTTTTATTCATACAGCTAGTTATTCATTTATTGTTGCTCTTCAATTCATTTTCTCACCGGAGAGAAGAAAGAGAGAGTTTTATGGCAATGCTGAAGATGTGAAATGACACTCAAACACTTAAATGGACTCAATCTGTGCAGATGTGTGTGAGCGACATCTTGCATCATCGAAATGTCCTTGTACGCTTGTGGAGTTAAAAATGTAAGGAGTTTTTTTGGGTCGGATGATCACAGAAAGGGTTGAGGTCGTGTTCTGATGAAGAATGAGGTCAAACGCACAATCAACAGTGTGTGTGTGTGTGTCTGATGGCGCTTGACGTGTTTTCCTATTTGTGTGTCTCTGAGGGTCCGCAGACGGCGGCGGATACATCCTTGAATTTGTTTGCTTCTGCATGCGTGCGTGAGACAGCTGCTTAGTCCTGGAGCGGCTCCAAGCAGGAAGACTTCAGCCATGGTGTTGAGAAATACTTCCAGGTTAACGCAAGGTCAATGGAGGGGCTACAGGAAGTGTTAAGCTGACAGCTGTGTCCATCTATCTTGCTGACACACACACACACAGACATGTTTAAAGAGAAGCACACACACACTCGTGGTGCCCAGGGACAGCTAGGAGCCTCCTGGTCTGTCACATGCGTCCTGTTTTCACTGCATGGCACAGAAACAGAGGAGAGGGGGAGACAAACAGGCCAGCGAGCAAAAGAAAAGGAAAGAAAGAAGGGCGGGCGAGCCAGAAAATGCAAGAGAAGAAGAACAAAAATGAAAGAGAGAATGACATAAACGAGGACGCAGGACTGGAGGATTTCTTCAGTCTTATATATGACGTGATAAGTGTGTGTGTGTGTGTGTGTGTGTGTGTGTGTCTGTCTCTCTCTCGTCTTGAGGATAGGTGCAGCTACGCGACAGCCATTGTGTTCAAGCGAGCATATGGTTTCTGACACGTCTCTTTCTAGTGCCATACTGTCTGTCTATACGGCATAATGGCAGCCAAGACAGCAGTCCTTTTTACTGCGTTTGAAGGAAAACATGGAAGAGCATTAGTGGAAGTTTATTCCCCGGCTTATCGGTTTGGACTCCATGGACGAAGATGGTTTTAAAAAGTGGATTCGCTTTAAAGGGAGAAACAAAAGTTTGTGTCTCCAACTTACTTTTTCTTCGTTTCTATTTATACTTGCTGGAACAATGTGATTCTCGGTGGGAACGGGAGATCGAGGGAATAAAGCCTTCCAAGTGATTTGGAAAGTCAACTAGAAAAGGAGGAGAGTTTCCTTTCTTATTGTTTTATGGGGGATATTTTTAATGACCCAAAGGGGACTGGAGATCCTGTTCTTTTGCTTTGTCGCTCAGACGTTGCCCTCTTCCCTATTTTCCGTTGATTTTAAAATAGTGCAGGTATCCTTTAAATAACAATAATAATTCCTTGTAGATCCACGAGTACATGTTTTATTGTGTTGTTTGGTATGAATCATTCACAGCCTTCATATCACAGGCCATTTGACTTGATCTTGAGTATAGTACCAAGGAATGAAGCTAAAAGTCCAGTGCCAGTCTCATGCTCACACAGAAGGTAATAAATCCCAAACTACAGCCACTGTACAGTGAAGAAAAGGTTGCAGAAACCATGAAAACTGATGTCTTGGTCCCTTTTTGTTTGATGCATTCAAAGTTGTTCCGCATGTCATGTTAGCCATGTTCCCTTTCACAGTAAACCCTGCACTGTAAACACTGTAAAAGACGTGATAACTTTGTAACACAACAGCTGCTAAGACAGGTGAGGGGAAGGACATGAAAGAGGGGATAAAAGACGGGGGAACGAGCCACGCGTCGCAGAGGATGAAAAGAACATACATGGGTTAATCCTCTGGAAAGATGAGAAGAGAGAGGGATGAGGGTGGAAGGAGAGACACACATTGTTTGATTGCTGTTCTTCTTAAAAAGGTGACACTTGACGCTGCAAAGAATGTCCCTGCAGAGCAAACACAAGCAAAGGCACTGGAACGAGACACTCCTGGGAGGCCTGTGAGGATGTGACAATGACCAGCACACTCCGAAACAAAGAGCTTGTGAAGATAATGAAGTCGAAGGAGGAAAAAACAACAACAGAAGAGTGTGAGAGAAAGGCAGGAAGGCAGAGAGAGCTCTCAGGATGTAGTGTGTCTTGGAGATGCTGGATGACTGTTTGGACATGGTCACAAGGGAGATGCTGTGGAGGACTAATGGAAAAGTAATGAAGTGGGGATGAGCACACTTGCTTCAAGAAGTTGGGTGAGATGAATCACTAAACCAGCTGTGTTGGGAACATAAACACTATTTAACCAGGAACAAGTCACGTATGAAGAAAAAGTGCACAGCATTCATTCATTCAGTACTTCATGCTGCTTTTTATGTTGCTTTTAAATTACTTTTAGTTGAAAAGAAATAGCAATTTAAAGACGTCACTCTTGGAAACTTGCATTTTTACTGGCAGTGTATGAATGGAAGCCTGATGTTATGACAGGAATAAGTCAAAGAAATATGACTTGTCCCTTGTGTCTGCATTTTTATAGATTGCTGTGACATTTGGCAGAAATCTTATACATAGAAGTTTTGTATATATTGCTTGTTGTCATTCTGTAGCCACCTTAAACACCTCCTTATTATATATATTGTCATCAAAAACTCCACAAAAGGAATCGAAATTAATGAATCAATGAGGAAATATATGCACTGCTCCAAAAAATGAAAGGAGGAGTATAGCATCAAGTCAATTAAAATTCTGGGATATTGATCTGGTCAGTTAAGTAGCGGAGGGGGTTGTTAATCAGTTTCAGCTGCTTTGGTGTTAATGAAATTAACAACAGTTGCACTAAAGGGGCAACAATGAGATGACCCCCAAAACAGGAATGGTTTTACAGGTGGAGGCCACTGACATTATTTCCCTCCTCATCTCTTCTGACTGTTTTTCACTAGTTTTGCATTTGGCTCGGGTCTGTGTCACTACTGGTAGCATGAGGCGATACCTGGACCCTACAGAGGTTGCACAGGCAGTCCAACTCCTCCAGGATGGCACATCAATACGTGCCATTGCCAGAAGGTTTGCTGTGTATTCCAGCACAGTCTCAAGAGCACGGAGGAGATTCCAGGAGACAGGCAGTTAGTCTAGGAGAGCTGGACAGGGCCGTAGAAGGTCCTTAACCCAGCAGCAGGACCGGTATCTGCTCCTTTGTGCAAGGAGGAACAGGATGAGCACTGCCAGAGGCCTACAAGATGACCTCCTGCAGGCCACTGATGTGAATGTCTCTGACCAAACAATCAGAAACAGACTTCATGAGAGTGGCCTGGGGGCCCCGACGTCCTCCGTTGGGCCCTCAGGCCACTGGCGCCCTGTGCTTTTCACAGATGAGAGCAGGTTCACCCTGAGCACACGTGACAGACGTGAAAGGGTCTGGAGAAGCCGTGGAGTTTAGTGGTGGGTCAGTGATGGTCTGGGGAGGCATATCCATGGAGGGACGCACAGACCTCTACAGGACCAGACCTCTGCAGGCTAGACAACGGCACCCTGACTGCCATTAGGTATTGGGATGAAATCCTTGGACCCCAAGTTAGGCCCTAGGCTGGTGCAGTGGGTCCTGGGTTTCTCCTGGTGCACGACAATGCCCGGCCTCATGTGGCGAGAGTATGCAGGCAGTTCCTGGAGGACGAAGGAATTGATACCATTGACTGGCCCCAACGTTTGCCTGACCTGAATCCAATAGAACACCTCTGGGACATTATGTTTCGGTCCATTCGACGCCGTCAGGTTGCACCTCAGACTCTCCATTGTCGGGCATGCATACAAGCACGTGGGGGCCATTTTGAGTTGCTGCAATGACATTTCAGCAACATGGACCAGCCGGCCGCATCATTTTTCCACTTTGATTTCCACGGTGTCTTTGAATCCAGCGCTCTGTAGGTTGATCATTTTAATTTCCATCAACCGATGTGGCATCCTTTTGTTCTTAACACATTACCCAGCTCATATCAGTGTAGATATCCAGCAGGATTGTTTTTCCCATTGAGATCTGATGTGTTTTCAAAGTGTTCCTTTAATTTTTTTGAGCAGTATGTGTGTATATATATACACACACACACACACACCGACTGTTATAAAGTCATTCAAATGGTGGAGTCCAAATGCAACACAATATTAAACATAAAGCAGATGATTTTTATAACCTTTATATTTCTGCTAATTTTACTGTTTAGTGTGTAAACACTGAAAGAGGACGAGTGCACGAGTCGGCCTCCCCTGCCTTTGCGGAAGATGCTCCGCCACCTCTTGACTTCATTTTTTAGCCCCTTTGTCAAAGAACAGGATCCGGCGGCGTGAAGGAGAAAGAGGAACAGCGAGGATGGAGGGAAAAGAGACGGATGAGAGGGGCTTTTGGTTCCTCCTGCTGTGTATGGGGGAGTGATTTATCAGAAAAGAAAAACGCCTCAACACCTTCCTGACTCTTTAACACACGTCCAAACACACACACCACAACACACAAACATACAAGTGTATCTGTACCTTCAGTGAAAGCCACGTCCACGCTGTCGTCTCCTTCTGATCTCTGTTACTTTCCATCCATTGCCCCATCTCACGCCTTCCCCAGCACCTCCATCCATCACTCCTCCCTCTCTGCTCCATACACCCATCTTTTCTTTTGTCTCCATCCTTCTATCTATCCCTCCATCCATCAGCTGGTACACTGGTAGTGTTTTGACAAGGGCATGGCCATAGGTTAGCACATACATCATTAGTGTCAGCCGCAGACCTGAATGGCTGCTGATCAGATTGTTGGTCCTAAGTTTGTTAGAAAAAACAGTTATTATTGTTGATTTACTGTTTAGTTCTTTAATTATTGTTTTCTCTGACTAACAAAGATATTTTAGTTCCAATCATATAAAGCAGAAAAAAACTGGCTTTGAAGATGACTTGATTATCTAACAGATTGTCGGTTCTCTGTATTTACAGACTCGAGTTGCTGCTTTGTTCATATAGAATATAAAGGTGTCTTTATAGAAGAATAACTTTCTAACTAATCGTTTAATAACATAACAGTTTAGCTGGTGTGCAAACAGTTCTCTATAACTCAACACCGATAGAGATTATTCAGTGGGTAAAGTTCAACAGGCCCACTGTAGAGGCTGTTTCCAGGTGGGCGAAGGGAAGATATAGAGAGATGGATGCATTGACACCTTTTCCACATCTGGCTGTGGTAGATTTCAGCATTTACACTTCTACACACACAGCAATCTGCTGGAGATGCAGGAAGTGCCTCGATGGGAAAGTGTCCTGAGGGACACGGGGCTTGACTTCATTTACAATCCCACCACTGTAGGTAAATAAATGCGGGCTCCCTGTGTTCTGATTTATTCAATTATGTTAAAATAAGTTTTGAATTCTGTTGGGTTGTTGTTCTTCTTCACTGGTGCAGCGTGACACATTTCACAGACTCTGAACTCACAAAACTCGTTCAAAGTGCCAAGAGAAGGAATTCGTAATCACCGGCCTCTTCTTCTCAAGAGCTCTCTCCATCCCTCCTTCACACACCTTCCTCACCCCCGGCCTCCTCCTGCCCTCGCTCCTCTCCTCACCCCGCTCCTTCCTTCCCATCAACCATCTCACCTGTCACCTCCTTAATCTCTCCCTCCCTCTCCCCCCTCCTTTCCTCCGTCACCTCTGTGCCACCGGCGGCTTTTTGAGGATGCTCTTCTAACGCGCGCGCACACACACACACACACACACACACACTTGCACCTGCAGCATTCATATGCAAAAACACACTATTCACACTGATATGCATGCATATGTGTGTGCAAACACAGAAAGGCATGTATGCATAGATTTTGTTTGCAAGAAAACACATAAATACAGTCATTTAAATGTGCACACACACACACACACACACACACACACATAAATAGGGTAATGGAGGATCATTAGAGGCAAGTGGAGGGTGGTGGCGAAGACATGACCTCATGACTCAAGCAACCACTCAGAGCACGAGGTTCGTATGAACTACTCCAACCTTTCCACAAGAGCTTGATTGCCTCCTGGAGGAGCTGTTTATGTGTGTGTGGGCGTGTGTGTGCAAAAGTGATGAAGAAAGGGAGGAAGACAGGGAGAGACAAGAGGTAGAGAGAGAAGTTGTCTTCCACCACATCCACCCCCTCTCCTCCTCTCAGCAGTGTACATTACTTAACAGAAATCCTTGATGGAAGTGATCGGCCTGTTCAGCCTTTTACCTGAAGAGACCACTTGAAGAAAAATGCAGAAATTGATTAGAAATCAAGGTGCGTGTGTGTGTGTGTGTGTGTGTGTGTGTGTGTGTGTGCGCAAAAAGCAATGCAAAGAGGGGAGAGTAGGAACCTATTGGTTCATTTTAGCTAACTGTGAAAGTCGGCTTATTTAGTCCAAGTTATGAAAACTATTCTTTACTTTTCAGTATCCAGGTTTTTGATTGTCTGTGTAATCAATATTCTGATGGCAAATTAGCAGAATGTGGCTTTCTTCTAGTCATCAGACAGCTGATGATTATTAAATTGATTTCAACTAAAGTAGAGAAGAAAGTAATACGTTGTAAGTAAAGACATCTCAGGCCAATACAAATAAATCCCGGTCTACAAAATAAGGAAGGGGAGATGATGGAAGTACAAATCGATGATAGAAGCAAGAAGTGAGGAGCGCAGGAGAGGCAAGGTGAGGAGAGAGGAGGCGAGGGAGGAAGATGGAGGAAGATAGAGGAGAGATGAGAGGAGCGATAGCACGCTGGACGCCTGAAGGACGCGTGTACTTCGATAACAGATAGCATCGGAGAAGATGCTATCGCCTCTCCTATCGCTCAGCACCACACACTGTTAATAGACAGCAAATGGAGCGCTGTGTGTGTGTGTGTGTGTGTGTGTGTGTCTTCTGCATGCATGTATAGAAATGATGCTAGCGTACACGGCTCGTCTGTGTCGACTCCTGAGCCTCTTCTTCCTCACCATTTTGCTTTTTATTCCCCTCTACATCTGTCTTTTTCCTGCCGAACCCGCTTTCAAGCCATTATGTGGCTATTATATCACAAATGAGTCATTCCAGAGAACAAGAGAATGAGCGAGAGAGGGAGAGGGGGAGAATTATCTAATTGAATGAAATCATTTCTCCAAGTTGGCAAACTGGCTCAAGTGCTATTAAGTTGTTCACAGGCTTGCATTAGCTCCGTCTCTCTCTCTCAAAATGTTGCTGGTTGTGGGTAACAAAAGAAAATTGTCACTGGCTAGATGTGTTTGGGGGCTCATCAGAGCGTTTCAGACCGAGACGCACACACACACACACACACACACACACACACACACACACACACACTCGGGTGCATCCATCAGCCAATCATGTGGACAGATGGGTCATCAGCTCTCTAATTGTGTGATTGGCTAAAATCAGCGGCAGAGGATGCACCGGACGGTTGGATGACACATTACGTTTCTTTCCATGTAAACAGGGAATTTGTGTGTGTTTGTGTGTGTGTGTGTGTGTGTGTGTTTGCATACGTTATCATGAATTCTCTACAAGTTAACTCAGAGTGAGGGGGGAAAATGAACAGCGACAAATGAAAAAGAAGGAATATAAAAAGACAATACGGCGAGAGAAAAGATATAACGGACACCAGAGCAACATAAAGCAGTAGATAATAGATAGCTTGGCTGACTGACGCGTGTGTGTGTGTGTGTGTGTGTGTGTGTGTGTGTTTGTCCTTGCAGAGATCTGGCCAAAACACATTAGAGCACATCTGTCCACTCCATCCCCGCTCTTCATCCTCCTCATCCCCACTCTGAAGAGCTCTCTCTCACTTCATCTCTCCATGCATGTGCCTGAGTTGTCTTTATGTTTCAGCGTGTATGTCACATGATGTGCAAACTTCTCTTTCTCTTGTTTTCTCTACAACGCTGCCTCTTTTCTTTCTGTTGATGGTTAGCTACGATGTGACTACGCACTGATTGATGACTGTAAAATGTGTGGGTGTCCTGCTGAATGTGATGGTTCAACCTGCCGCTGGATCAGTCTCTGATAGGATTTAGAGACGAACCAAGTCAAACAGTGGTCGATACAGAGTACATCTTGAATACCGCTGCTTTTACATATTTCTATAACACGAGAGCAGGGATATCTTCTCTGTAAACCAAAATGTCAGCACCATGAATGGATGTAACTGATGGCAGGAACCTTGACAATGAGGAAGAAGCTGTATGTAATGTGGACAACATGATACAATGAAGTCTTATCTCAAAAACAGACTAAACGTGGTTTCATTTGAAGCATGAGAATCAATCAGCAGAGACTTGTTTCTGTTAAACTGTGTCTCCTTAATCTTCTGATGTTTAAGTGCTTGTGGTTCAACATAAAGCTTTAGAAAAAGCTACGCCAGTGTGGCAACGTCCAAACAAATAGTCATTGACAACATCAATATGGATGTACGTAGATGCGTGTGTGTGTGTGTGTGTGTGTGTGTGTCACGTTGGAGGACACACACACACACACACACACACACAAAAGGTTCTTCCTTGAGTTTATTGATTTGTCTTTTACTCAAGATTCTCGTCTCTAATAAGTGCCATTCACAGGAGGAATTACTTTATCGAGCTGATGTCACACACACACGGTCATGTAAGGAAGCTGTGTGTGTGTGTTTCCTCTCTGAGCCCACTCTCCCTCTCCCTCACTGTGTCTTTATTTCAAATATTTTATTTATATTCTGTTACGTCTAAATCGACATGTTTCTGCCCATCTTTCTATCTGTCTCTCTTTCTCGCTCCCTGTGAAGCCTCATAATTAAAGTGCACTGATATATAATTACTGTGCATATTTACCTCAAGTCCCATCTGGGTGAATGGGAGGCCTCCCCCACCCCCCTCTCTTTTGTGGCTCTGCATTATCACATGTTATTATTTGCAGCCCGTACGGCTTCTCAGCCATCCACTCATTAAGTCCACGGCTTTGACAAAATTAACGACCTCATATGCAAATTGACAAAAGCAAAAAATAGGCTTTCCACTAAAGCACGGGCCGTGTGTGTGTGGGTGTCTCTGTCTCTGTCCTTAGGAGTGTGTCATAACATTTTCACACACACACACTATGCTCTTGTATTCTGCAGTGTTCAAGGAAACTTCAAGTTCATTTCAAATACACAATTGCAAGTCTGGAATATCCCTTAAAGAGTTGCAGAGGTGGATCAATAGAAAGGTGCTGGCCTTGGTGTGGTCCTAAAGAGACATAGCTGTGCTTTTATGCAAATCGTTGCAGTCTAATCAAAAATCACCAATGGCAGGAAAAAAAACTAATTAACTTTTTTTTAAATCCTCGCCGCTGATTGAATTAAAGGAAGATGTCTAACTTTAAATAGTTCAATTCCGATTTTTTTATGATGTTTCTTTACAAATTCCTTAATTGCTCTTCGATCACTTTGAAAGAAACCTGTGTTTGGATGGAGGTCGTCTTTTATTAACGTCCCCTCTGATAGACAGGAAGTATGTGAGCCTTTATTTATGCTCACTTGTGTTTCTTTTTAAGTTAAGTGCCCCGCCTTCTCTCTTAAGAGAACACATGGCCTCTCATCAAGTTCATTATTTGACACTGTAGTCAGATTTCTGTTTAAAACACAAAAGAATGCTTAAACACTGAGGACACACGACTTCCTAATTAGAGTTCATGTGTTGCCTCCCAGTGAAGTTCTGTCTGTTGCTAATATTTAATATTATTAATATTTACAGCATTTCTTTATATTTAATGTAGCTAAATCTTCATGCAGGCACGTAGTTCAAGCAGCTAGAAACAGTGATTTTTATAGTTATTATATATGATATATATTATAGTTTTTGTCCTTGTGATGGTAACACGGTACCGCTGCAACAGACATTTTGTTCAATGATACCGCAGCTGTTTTTTGTACGTATTTGTGGAAATAAGCGCGTGAGCCGTCTCACATGGCTGCGGTTGACAGGTTGCTAGGAGACAAGCTGTCACCTTCTGTACTGTATATCCTACAAACACTGATACAAGATGTTTTTTAGCCCACGTGGTGTTAATATGTAGGGTTCAACATTTGGGAGGACATGTCATGCTGTTATCTTCGTCGTCAAGTTAAAGCCAGTTAGTGCCAACTCCCAATACACTGTATTATATTATATAACACCAGCAGCGTGCTGTACATGATGCACATTTCTTCTGTTTGGTATCTGCTTTGAACAAATGAGTCAAGCAGCAGCAGTATGTCACCGTATCGTCCTTTAATTGACAGAGAATTCATAATGAGAACACATGCTAATGCTAAAGTGCTGTCTTTCTGTATTTCTATGTAAATGTAAATGTTACATTGCTGTTGGACACAATGATTCCACTCGCGTCTCTCAGCCTCCAAGAGTTCGCAGGCGTCATCCACTTCATCTGGTCTGCTCTTCTGTGACTGCACAGGAATTTGGGGGTTTTGCTCAGCAGCATATTTTTTATGATCGTTCTCAGAACATTTTTATTTCCACTGGAATACTTATCTGGATGGTTGAATATAATGTTTGTCCAGTAGCTGCGAGAGAGAAAAGCGTGTTGTGTGTTATGTATACGGGCCAACACGTGACTTTTAATGCATCCTATAATTGCTCTGTATCCAGAATATCAGAAAGACTCAGCTGTGATAAAGGCACGCGTTGACAGCTCGAGAGTTATCAGTATTGCATGTAAATCTTAAAGTATGCAGTGTCTCTTAGTGTCGTTCTTTTTATGTTCTATTTGCTGTACATGTAAACTTGCTGGCTGTGCACCCCTTCCTCAGTCTCTTCCTTTCTCTAAGCCATCTGTGCTGGACAACACCCAAGTCACACTTTTATGAAAGAAAAACCTGTGCGTGCGTATGTGAGTGAATGTGTGTGTGTGTGTGTGTGCAATAGTGGTTCAAAGCCAAAATTAACATCAGCTACATTAGCAACAACTGTACTAACAAAAAGTGTGACAGAAGCTGGAATAATGACCCCAATAAGACAGTAAAACATCAAGAGAATGAGAAATGAGAGCCGACGTACAACACAGACATAACAGACCGGGAATACAATACTATTAGTAGTACTACTCCCACAAACCTCCATTTCATTTCAGGAAGTAGCCAAAATACAAATCTGTATCTCAACAACGTATGTTCACATACACAAACTAAAAGTAGTATGATAAGGTTGTTTTCATCGAAGTAATTGTAAAAGTCTGACAGGGCAAGAAACACAGCAAGTTTTATCTGCTTATTGAAACCATTTAATGTGTGTGTGTGTGTGTGTGTGTGTGTGTGAATCCATCATCACAGGAAGAGTGTGTGTGTGTGTGTGTGTGTGTGTGTGTGTGTGCGCGTGCGTGTGTGTGTGCGCGCACCACTATGATGAGGGTTGTAAGTCAAAGTTGAACCTGGTATGACGTCTAGAATCCGCTGCTTGATTTGACTTCTTTTGAGCAATTAACTTAAGATGGACAATATTAGTATGACATTATGATGACAAAAATAACAAATATAACCCAGTCTGCTATCCTTTAACAAAATACTGTGAAAGTGTAAAGCTGCTTGATTTACATTTTTGCTTTCTGTTCATATTTTTATATATATATTTTACAACATTCATGTGCATAAAATCTAAAGTATAAATATGGTAAAGGTTAAGCAACAAAAGCCACTGAAGGCTAAGTTTAAGGAAAGCTGTTGGCCTTGGTTCAATACAAATGTATTAATAATAACAAGAAAATGATTCCAGTATTCGACCTTAACACGCTCGGTTCCTTCTAATGTATTAACGTCAGCCTACAGCAGATGAAGGAGACAGGAGTTTTTTGGTTTTGAATGACTAATTGTAAGTGTGATATATCTTCAGCGCAGCATTGGAACAAGCAGCTGCAGAATATTTATGAAAACTAACTTTGAAGAGAACATTTAAGGGGAACATTGAGGTTGAAGAGGTTTAAGTGCGTAGGTGCTGCTGTCTCGGGGCCAATACGTGGTGACTTGCTGCTCTTGACCCTGCACCACACACACACACACACACACACACACACACACTCTCAATACACATATTGCACCACACATGCACACTAACACAGACAACTCTTGACCCTGCTGTGAGTTGAAGTAAGCCTGTGTTTTTGTTGGCCAGTCATGCAGTTTCACTGAGGACGATGGAGAGGTTCGGTATGAAGACGTTGGGAAAAGGAGTAGCAGTGAGGCAGAAAGAGAAAGTGGAGGAGCAGGAGGAGGAGAGGAAAGGGGAAACATGGTTGAGTAGTGAGTGGCAAAATTGCACTATAACACAAGACAGAAAGAGAATAAAAAGCTCTGCAAATGAATACACACTCCAAGGAAGCAGGAATACGGTGAGTGTTTAGTTTGTTAAGGAAAGCCACAGACAGACAGGCAGACAGCATACATCTCCATACTGATTATGCAGCGTCTATTGTCCAATGGCTTGGTAATTATTGCAATGCACAGTGCTCTGCTCTTCAGAAACCATTATGAAGCTCGGATAAGAAGTCTGACCTCTTTCTGTCTGCCAGACTTGTTGGTTCTTACAATGGGAGGGGGCAGTGAGGGGGAGACGGAGGAGAGGCAAACAGGAGAGAGGGGGGCAATCTTAACGTGGCTTCGAAGGAACGGAGGAGGGAAGGTCGACGGAGATGATTCACAATTTAACAAAATAGAGTTTTGATTTAAAAAAGTATGAGAGAAATGAGGAGGAAGGGATGTTTGCTGGAAGAAAGATATTCTAATAGAGGGAAAGAAAGTCTTTCAAGGGCCGTTATTGGCATGAAAGTTGCCAATGTTATATTAGTTTATTGCCACGTGTGCTCAAAGGGCCACATGGGCCGCTAACTGTAACGTCAGCACTGCTTTGAAACCTTCTGCTGGTGCATTCAAGTGTTGGTGGGAAGCTCCACCGTCACACTTTCATAGCTTCTTCTAAAGTAGGAATGAGCCACTGATTGTGTTGTTCTGTAGATGCATTTTTAATTGAACGAGTCACATACATACATTGAGTTTCCTGTGACGGCTCCACAATAAAAGCCAGCCATGTTGTGGCAGTAGAGTGCTGCAGGCTTTTAATGTGAAGCAGCAGCAGCAGGAACTTCATACAGCTCTGAAACAGCATGAGGAGAGTAAACCGTCAACACACAGTGACTTTGGATTTACATGCTGCATCGTTGGAACTCACCACTAATTTAAAAAAACTATACAGACCCGTAATTACTGAATGATAATGTGGGTTTGAAAAAAGGCTTTTGGGTTTCAATCCATGAAAACAGTTTCATATTTGTCAAATTTCCAGTCCCTTTAGTATTGTATGTTGCACGTTCAAGTTCAGTATACATCCAGTGAGGAATCTTTATGATGCATGAATGAATCAAGTGAGTGCGCTGCTGATCCCTTTTATACATCTAAATATTTCTTCATCAGAGCACCACTCCGGGCCCTTTACACCTGAAAACATAATGGCTTCACAATGCAATTAATTGGATTATTCCACTAATGCATCCATTTGATGTATCAGTTTTACCCCCTCACGTAGTAATAGCATTTTTAAAGGGGCGCGACTGTTAAAGGGGTGGTGTCTGTTTGCTGTTCATTTATGATAATTTCCTTTTGTCTCTGCTGTGGCGTCATCTTAATTAGGACTTTGTTAAATGAAAAGTGTCTCACTATTCAAACTAATTCACTTTCTGTACCAGTTTTAGATCCTTGCCACTAATGCATACTTCACTTCACAGATACATTTATTCTTTTTTTAATGATTTTACAGTATCATAAATACAGTGTTTATGCTCAAAATAGATTTTAAAACATTGTACTTGTGTCACTTCTCTGCACTGAGAAGGATGAGTCCAGAATACCACAGAAAGGATGAATACTGAATGCTGCTAGCACTGTTTCTGATGCCTTCCTGAGCTTGAAACAACTGATGGCACAGTGTGATCACATCAATGCAAAAACCTTAAGACTGACTTACTGTGCAATGTCTATATGTATTGTCTCTTCAAACTGAACTAAGTGGGTAATCCCTCTCACCCAAAATAAACACATGGACACCATGAAGCAGTCCATTTAGACCAGTGTCACTACTACATATTGTTCTCTGCCAAGGCGTGTGTGTGTGTGTGTGTGTGTGTGTGTGACACAGACGGGGAGGGGGATAATAGTATTGTTGGTAATGGATGCGAAGGGTCTGAAATTGGATGTTATTAGGACCACAAGGCTTTACTACATACTTTACATGGACACAATGGAGTGGAAAGACGAGGCTGTGGGAGTTTGAGGGGTGAAAGTCTTTTTTTATTTGTTTTTATTCTCCAGCCATTAACTTAAAAACTAAAATGTTTGAACTGTATTGGTCATTACACCAGTTGTTTCTGACTAAATTAGATAAAAACAACATATCTCACTAAAAATAAAATGTTTAGTTAAAGAATAAATCTTTTTTGAGTATCCTGATTCGTTTTGTTTTTTTTTGTGAGAAAGCCAATAAGCGTATTTCATGAACCTTTAAACTTAAACAGGAGATTCTGAGGCGGAAGGTGTGCACTTAGTTTATACGTCTTTATGAACGTGCATTTTTCAGACACAGCAGTCATTTTATGTGTAAACCCTTTAATTTGCATTTAGACCCTTTACCTACTTTATACATGGTGAGCATATGCTAACACACACATGTGGGCATTCAGCTTGCATGAGCTCAGTCTGAGGCTATCACCTCAGTCTGAGGCTATCACCACTGTTGCACAGGTAAGAAGCAGTGCCAGACGTGCGTGGCCACGTGGAGGAATGTGAGCTTTGAAAGCCTAAATGTGCATCTAAAAAGTGCCTTAAAAAGAAAGTGGGAGGCTATGTGAATCCTTTAAGCCAAGACCAAGACTTGTATTCTCTCATTCCTCACAATGCACCAATTGGAAACTGGAACATTTAAAGTGAGTTGGATTGAGATAATGTAGCTCTACAGCAAAAATCTGTACATTTTTGTAAGAAAATTCAAGAAGGAAAGATGGAGAGGAAAGAGTTGAAAAAGGAAAAAAGCAAAGAGACATAAAGGATGAGGCAGGGATGATGTGGAAGATGTGAAAAGAAAGTAGGAAGGACAGAGTGATGAGAGGGAAGGATACAGGGTGGGAGTAATCAAAGAGCATGAGAAAGACTATAAGATGCTAACAAAAGAGAGGGAGGAGAGAAGGAGGAGAAATGAGAACAGACACGAGAAATAAGTGAACACACTGCCGAAGGTGACAAAGGTAGGAGGAGAATAAAACAGAGACAAAGTCCTGTTAAAAAGATTTGAATAAACTGCAAGGCACACACACTAGTTATAATACCTCTTCAGATCAGGGCACGGTCACTCCTTTGGAATAAATGAATAGTAATTGATTGGAGCAAGAACGGTACATAATGCCCAGTGTGGCTCCTTCACCACCCACTAATCTGCCGAGGAGGATGTGAGTGCCCGTACGTAGGTGTGTGTTTTTTTGTCTTAGGTATCAGTCTCCAGTCTCTTAGCGGACTGAATAGAAGTTTGACAGGCAGATATTAGGCCGTCATGGCCAACATGAATAAAAAAGAAACATAAAACAGTCATTAATGTACGCACCCCGCTCTCCTCTGGAGGAGACAAAGACACGCGTTCATACTGGCAGGCTTAGCCAAAGGCTCAGACTGACAGACAGACACACAATGAGGCCAGAGGTGACCAGATCATCTGTTCCATAAACTGCAGAAAGATAATAGCACGCACTGAAAAGATTGCAAATTATAGGACCGACACCGAAATTAATCTATAAGACATATACACACACACAATCAATTCACATACACAACTGAAAGATTGCTTTTTTGAGTGTTTGTAAAAGAAGAAAGAAACTGAACGAGTGTATAAAAGGGACTGTGTATGGAAGGAAAATCAGAAATGATGTTGGTTTCAGGATGTAAACGGACAGATAGATGTTGACGGGCAGCTTCATGCTCCGCCTGGTTCTGTGTAGCTGTAAAAGGTTTTCAAGTGTCACGTCTTTTAGTCCTTTCTTATTGCTTTCCATGTCTTCATATTAATGTGAGCTAACTTAGAGAACAATGACATGATCTATGACATTTATAATGAACAACACTGACAATAAGGTCTCACACAAACTGCAGTAACTCATGTTAAAGTTGGCATGCTGAACATGTATTTACACATCCAGCAGAAGCACCCCCGTCCAGTCTGATGAATGAAAGTCCAACACTTTCTCTCCTTTCTAGCTGTTTTGTTCTCCATCAGCACATGCAGGACATATTTAGCTGCTAAATGCTTCCACTTTGTTCACATGCTAGTGGCAAATGTAGTCTGTCTGTGTGTTTGGTGCTGGGGAGGTCGTGTACAGCCGGCTTTTGGGGCTTTTTTTGGCTGACAGCAACTGCCTTCTGCCTCTGGAGATGATGAGAGCCGTGAGACTGAAGCAAAGAAGTGAAGCTGCAGGCCATAAAACATTTCAGAAGTTTTTGAATCAATATGTCATCATATACGTGCTTCTCCCCCCTATTCAATATGGTTTAGTGGCATGAATTAATTAATTACACATTAATATGTCTTGAGGCGGTCACCTGCCACTGCACACCGATGGCAGCAGTCTGCTAAATGATGCATGCTGGGAACAGTGACCAGCAACGTGCAGGAGAGCAACAGTTTTGTTTCCTATTCCTCCACTGGAATCAAGGTAGTGAGAGACTGTGAATAAAACAGCAAGTCAATATGTGAATACTACGTGTAATGTTTTATTACTGTAAGGGATGTTTGATATGTAATATGCACCATGTGTGTGTGCAGGACAGAAATGAGGCAGAGGAGGAAGAGAAGGTGAAGATAAGTAGCTCTGAATAAGGGTAGATGAAAAAGTCTCGGGAGGAAAGTGGAACAGAGAAAGAGGATGTAGTAGAATTGCACAAAGAGCAGAATAAGAGATGGGGTAATTAATAGATAGGTAGATGGTAAGAAGGCATAGAAGAAGAAGAAGAGATTCAGATTTAAGCACAAAAACGAGACGTGCTAAATAAGAAAATTCTTCCGTTAAATAGAAAGAAAGAAAGAAAGAAAGAAAAGACACTCCTCACTGAGGAGGAGCGAGCACACTAAATGTTTAGATTCTCAATGTTGCCACCGATTAAAAAAAACTGACGATATGAATTTATTACCTGAATGTAACCTATAACTAGGTATTTAGGAGGTGTTTCATGTATCACAATCAGAGCACTGTGTGTCCCTTCAGGAGACCTGTACTCCCCACACGAGGCTCTCTTCCAAACCTAGAGGCTACACCTGAGAAGTGAGAACTGAATGTGTGTGTCGGTGTTTACTGTCTATTGCTATATTGGGGACAATCCAACTGGCAGAGTAAAGATGCCACCCTCAGTACGACACACACACACACACATTACATCGAGAGTGTAAATCAGAAGGAAGCCTGCTGTGAAGTGCATACAGTAACTTGCAGCGCAGGGGGATTCAGGGTTTTAAAGGAGAAAATAAATCCAACACTGTGATGCTAAATGTTTTCTGGAACTCTATTCAATCTGCATTTTCCTGCATTTCTTGAAACTTCTGAAGTCATAAGCACAGTGCATTCTGGTCTATTGAGGCTACTGTTGTTTGAGTAGCTACGGTTTACTGAGGAGAAATATGCTCTGACTCTGAGGGGCTAATATTAACCTCTGATATTTTAGATTGCATAATATTTCTTTAGTTTTTTCTTTATTTCTTTGTACATCTGATTGGTTACCAACACAATGAAGCTAGGAATGCAAACATTGAATGATCAGTACCTGTTTTGGGGGAGGAAACTGAATGTCGGCTCCCAGCAGTATACTTGTTATTATGTCCTGAGTTCCAGTTAGCTGCTGCTGCAACCCAGCAAATGAAAAAACATGCAACTCCAACCTTCACAAGCTAAAAAACTGCAGTTTAAAGCTTTGTGACAATGCATATTTGGGATTATCTGGTGGGGGTTTTAAGAAGGGGAATTTTCTTACACATTAAAGAAGATTGTATCTGGAAAAATTAAGAAAACCTTTCTCAGATGATCAGAATTTTCAGGTAGGATTTCTTACAAATTGAGCACAAAGAGATTGACTATTTTAAAATGTGACTTCTTGACAATATAAACTAATATTGTGAGCTCTGATAGTCAATTGGTGTAAATCAAACCTATGGTTTGGCTGATAATCTATCCAGCAGTGAGTCTACTACTGTACAATGCAGGTGCTTGGAAACACTTTGGCAGCACACAAACATACAGCTCATCATCCAACCGAGATGCACACTGTAAAACGTATTTCCATGAATCAAAACAGGAGGCTGGTTATGGCTGGAAGCCTTTTATTTCATCTGCACATCACAAGTGAAACTCTACACATTTGTGGATGGTATTAATACAAACCTTGTGGGAGTCGGTCCATTTACAGATGCACACTGTTTCCTGATTAAACTCACAGTAACGAATTATATATATATATATATATATATATATATATATATAT
>JAVQJL010046089.1:0-39117 GCA_036024295.1 Nannoperca obscura
TCATCTTGCCTTAACCCAAACCCACATATTAAACAATACAATCCCAATATATAAGAACAAAGGAACTCACTTTCTCACTCAGTCAAACAAATTGCTGCCAGCAGGCCCAGGGTTCCAATACAGGAAGTGCAAAGGGCTCTCACCTGAATCTGATCCTTCATTTATTGCTGATCAGGCCAGGCCCCTCCTCCCACTTCCTGCTCCCCTGCACACAGCTCCTCCTCACCGGCTCTTCACAACACTGCCTATCTAAATGCAATGACAGAGATTAAGTTATTAGTTATTAAGTAAGTATAGTAATATACTCTAGTAAGTATAGTTCTTAACGTTTTTTGAGATTTAGCTCAACCCAATTTCCATGAAATGATTTCTGAAAGTGGTTATCAAGTATTTAGGTACATCTGTGCAATAGCTACATCTTCACTGAGAAAAATATGAAAGGTCTATTAATGATAATAAACCACAGACACAGTGATTCACAGTCCAGTCAATGGGGTGTTTATTAGAGATAATGTTGACGAGCACAGATACAAGTTTTTAACAGGCAAATGCCCGATAATTCATCATGCCTTAGACACAGATTGGGAGACAATTTTACAGATACACACTTTTGCAAGTTCACCTGCAGTCGAGAAGAAACAATATTCTGTCAGAAATGTAATAAAAATAGAATAGAAAAAAAGAAGGGTTCTAGCATTATAAATGACTGTCACTGTTCACGTCAGCTGATTAATTATCCATCAACACTTCCCTTATTCCTTCTGCGGCACATGCTGTCTAATAAACCTGCTTCGCTATGTTGTGGCATAGCAGTTACCTGCCAGTCCTTTGCTGGTCTGAGAAAGCTACTCAGAAAAATACTGAAACACCAGTTTACAGGTGAACACTGAGCTGACCACACCAGAGCAAACTGCACTAATCATTTTAGTGGATTTTATAGAGATCAGCACATCACACTGGCTTCATTTACTGCATCGGACAGATGAGTAAATGCACCTCCCTATGCATGCCTTCGTTTCAAAAACACTGAGAAGGACAATCGATTTAAAATGTAATAATGAAATCATAAATCACACAAAATAAACTATACAACCAATTAAAATCATATATACACATCTTGTAGCAAAGCAGCCTACAACATCTCAGAACTGTGTTTCCGTTTAAATACACTGCTTCACTCAGGGATATATATCTTACTTTACAAGACAGCAATGGAGATAGTGATAATACATTTGTCAAATAGAATCATTTAAAATCATGTCTACGGTATGAGTGTAAATGGTACTGCCGTGGGATGCTCAAAGCAAAAGGAAGAATGCACTCGTCTTTTTGGAGTCATCCATTTTGTTGCATACTAATTAACGTCTACTTAAGTTTACCTGGGTCTAATCTCCTACTATACTTTACATTGGGGTTTGTGAGAGGAGTTCAGTCTGGTCCCAGCTATTTTAAGCATTATCTGCACAGTTGATTCAGTTCATCCCGGTGGAATGTAGGCCAGAGGATGCTAGCAGCAGAAATCAGTGAAGGGAAGTTGAACATCTTCCTGGTGTGATGATTGCTAAGCTGGGACAGACAGTGCAGCCTCCGTTTGGCAGGAATTGAGGAAATAAGGGACCAATGAGAAGTTCTTCAGTGTAGCCTCGTGGGTGACAGCAGTGTCCTGCATCTCAAACCTAGTGGAGGAAAATAGACACGAGTGAACATTTTTGCACAAAAAACATTGTCACGGTTTCTTTCGATGTGAGGTCCTTACCAGTCTCTGGAGGAGATGACACAGTATACAGGGGGTGGTGGCGAGTCCGTGGCGCTGCAGAGTGGCTGACCCAGACCATAGGCCCCTGCTTGGGTGAACATGAGCCAGTCTCCGATGTTGAGCTCAGGCAATAGACAGTGCTCTACTACCTGGTCCAGGTCATCCCCAGAGGGACCCCACAGGCTGCTGCTGAACACTGGAGCATCCAGGCATGTGTTCTGCTAACACACAGAGCAGATACCAGTTACTTAGTAATCCAAACAGACACGCAGCTTGTGAACAAGGGGCCCCAGGCTTTTAGGGGGCCTGCGAGGTCTGACAAACTTTCCTCCACAGCAATGGTTTAAAACGTGGCACCTGCAGTGACTGCAACCACCTCCCCCTTAAGAAACCAACAGATGATTTGCAATGACATCTCAGTAGTAAACCTCATGTCATTCCTGTCAAACCTTTCATGAACTTTGCAGGTTTTTATTGTTTTTTATAGTTTGAAAATTCTTCTAATGTAAAAATGTGACTTAAAAAAGTTAAAAATTTAGTAGAGATTCAGGAGCTTAGAAGAAGCAACATTTTGCTGTGGTTACATCAGAGAATCTTTGAGGCTCACCTTGTGAACAGATGGAGCAGCGATCAGCATCTCAGAGAGTTTGCTGGCAAATGATCCATACACTCCCTCGTTGATGTAGTACTGGAACTCTGGCTCATCGTTGGGAGACGGGTCATCTGTTACAAGAGGTGGTAGACAAAATCTATTACGAGCGTGTAAAGGATTAATTTTTAAACTCGCTGTTAATCTTTTATTTTATATTATGGTTTGTGAATCACACGTGTGTGTAGTTCTCATTGATTTTATATAATGCATCTTTCATTTTATATTTTTACTCATTCCAAATGGTAGTCCACCTTATGGTCCTACATTACTCTGTATAAAACTGCCCCATATAAAGTCAACCTTAGAGTTTGGAATGTCCCATTTTCAGACACATTCCTCTCGTCTGTAAATAAGCTATAACATCAGGAAGATGATGCCACTGACCATGTGCCTGGTCCTGGAGATCGCGTGCCACCACCTCCTTGGAGATGATGTTCACAGCCAGAGTGAAAGCAGAGGACACAAAGAAGCTGCCAGGCTCAGCAATGATGGAAACTCCAGTAGAAGGCGGGAAGTATAGGTCCACCATAGACATGACTGCACTATTGATCTACAACAGAGATGACAGTGGTATCAAAAGTGGGAACCAAAATGGGTAGGCCTTTAAAAATCACACTGAAGACATTATTTACTCTAATCACACTGTCAGCCTTTAAAGAGTGGTTTAAACCAAACCTCTCACTAACGGACTACAGGGTGTCCTACTACTGGGCGGTATGATGTAAAATATGTGTCTCAGTACATTTTGAATATGCTCATTATTTTTGGGGAAAATGTGATTTAAAATTAAATTGTGGTGACACGTGCACAGTTAAAAATAGGCCGTTTTCAGTATCAATGGAAGTAGAAAAAAAGGAAATTAAAAAGGCATGCATGTGACTCAGGTGTGCAAAAGTTTTACTGTTTAACTGATGTTTGAAAAAGCTGTAGAAGTCATCGTCTGAAATGGATGAAATTACATGATATTTGTACAACATTTAGGTGTTCTTAGTTAAAGGGAAAAAAATCTGCTTTCTTCTTGTCTGCTATGACTCCTTCTTGTTGCAAGTTTCCAGCAGCGTAGATGCGAGAGTTTGACTGTCAGAAAAACATTCTGGAATTGATAAGCTTGGAGGAATACAATTCTAATGATTCGGACAATTTGGAACCGGTTCTCAATTCCCATCCCTAGTTATATTGCCCGTGTCCATAAATATATCAGGTTAAAAGCAGATAAGATACTGACCAGTTCCAACTGGGTCTCAGTGCCACTGAAGCCGCCTCCAATGTCCAGGATTTTCATGTTGAAGCCAATTTCCTCCTGAGTCAGACAAAGACAAGTAAATGTTAAACCAAAAGACAACTGATTACCAGGGTTTTCCAGGTTAACCAAGTTTTCCTGTCAGAAGTGCAAAACAAAATGGTGTGTGATATAAAGCAATAGAACTGTACAATTAGCAGCAATATTTAACATTACTTACTCCCATATCAAAGACACAGCGGGCATCAGATATGGCATGAACGTACACCTGGTCATCCTCACAGGAGCTGGAAATGTGAGACCTGTGTGTGTGTGTGTGTGTGTGTGTGTGTGTGTGTGTGTGTGTGTGTGTGTGTGTGTGTGTGTGTGTAAGGAGTGGGGCACAAAAAAAGAGCTGTTAATGGTCAAACTTTGACACATACACGATAAGTTAAAATGTGTTCAACAAAGAGTTGAGGCAGAGAGCTGCTGTGGTCCTACACAATCTGCTACACAACCAGCCACAGTGCATTGTCTGGAGGTCTCACCTGACTCCAACCACCTGCACACCCAGCTCCTTAGCCCTCTCCAGCAGATGCCTGCAGTCTTTGAGGGAGCAGCCAAATGCCATGCTCATCTCATCATCCTGGCTAGATGCTTCTGTTGAAACCTGCAGCAGCAGCCTGAATGAAATAAAGAATCTTGGTTACTGGTTTGCAGAGAAAAAATAAATGTTAAATATAAGTGGTACACGACTAGAATGAGTTGAGAAGATAGCAAATTACATCACAAAATGTCTGCAGCTGAGACCAAATGATTTTATACAGCTTGATTTGACATAAAGCCTTTCGTTATTGACAGTCCTAATATGCCTATAATGAGAAACAACATAATGCATTTCAAGTGAAATCCTGTAAGGTGGATAGTATCTTAAGCCTCGTATATAGTTACACAACTGCACAAAGCCAATTGACAATGTTGAAATAGCAGCTCTCACGTCACATGATCCCTGGCACTAGGACTAATACTTATCAAACACTTACTTGGCATTGGGGTGACAGCGAGAAATCTTGCGTAGCTCTGCTTCGTTATCGCACACCAGGAGGTCAATGCTGTTCTTAGCAGCGTATTTGATCTGGGAGACTTGCTTGCAAACACCGCTGTAGATTATATCTTCAGAGGGGATACCATGGCTGTGCATCAGCTCAAGCTCAGACTGAAATCAAAAAAGAGAGACAAAGACAGAACAGTATTATTAATACAATATATGCACGGTTCGTACAGCTTTTTAAGAGTCAAATTCAAGCATTTTTCAAGAATCTTCAAGGTACCTAAACCAAAAATGACCCGACTCTCGAAGGCTTTATCATTACATGTAAATTGTTACTATAAATACCAGGAGAATATAAACGAATATGAAGATGGGATCGTTTCATTTCAAATATTCAAAGATTTTTTAAAAATGCGTTATGTTTAGATGATGAAACACCAGTTTAAAATGTTAAATTAAGCATTTTCCAAACTTTCAAGACTTTGCACAAACCCTGTGTATATGGGCCAGTAAACAGACATTTCATTTCCTGCATGGTTTACTATAGACAAAATATAAAACGGTATGCACTGGGGTACACTGACCACTTGGTGGTGCTTCTTTGTCTATTCTACAGTTTGTGGACGAGTTGTGCAATATTAACACATAAATGGACTAGTACTTGCTCTGACTGGACTGTATGTAGTAGCCTGTAAAACAAGGGAAGTAAACTCCTTTAAAAACATGTGTTAACTCAGCAATTTCCTGCTCAATATGCAGGACCAAACACTGCATACTGCAACTGTGATCATTTTCAGTGGAAAATCCTGATCTGACAAAAGTGAAAGAGTGACAGTACCTTGTTGGTACAAATGAATCCAGTGCCGAGGGCAGCAAGAACTTCAATAACAGCTGAACTGCTGTTGCATCTGACAGCATAGTAGGGTCGAATTTGGGCCATGTGGGTTCGCCAGCGAACATGCTGCCTCATTATGACTCCCAGGTCTGCTACAAAGAAGGCATTCTTCTCCGACTGAGGAAGAAGGAAACATACATGTGGATGAATCAGGCAAAAATACACACAGCAAGCGTTTGTAACCCTACCACATGAATTAAAGAATGCAATACAATTAGTGGTGTAACAGATTACCTCTTTCAACGTACATCCCTGATTCGCTGGAATTCAACTCATTCACGTGAAAAGTGCTTTTTTAAATAATCAAATCAACCTTTAGTGCTTCAGAGAAAACTGTATGTCACTCTATGATGGTTAAACTTTGCAATTAATCTGCGGTTCACGTGTGCCGAACCGCGGGGGGTGAGAACCGTACGAATCACGGATCAAATGCGATCTGTTACACCACTAAATACAATACAGAAACTGGTGTTTGAGACAATTCAAAGACAGTAAGAATTCAATAAGACTCCTTACCAGAGTTTGTTCATAAATGTGATTGTCAATCACGTCACAGAGGGACATGCCTCCCTCCAGAAGGCCAACAGAATACTGTGGTTCATCAGGGATTCCTTTCATCCTCTCAACCGTGTTCCTCTAATCCGACAGGCATAAAGAATGTGGCTAGTCTGTAGTGGTCTTGCTCGCTACCTCTCGAGCCCCTGGGGTCCTAGACTTATGCAACAAACTGTACAAGAAAAAGAGAAATGTCAACATAAGAAACCAAGTTCAAGAAGCAAAGCAAAACAATTCAATCATATTTGAATAAGGCATATTCATCGATGTTGTCCAACTCTTTTCTAGTTTATTCAGTAGCCGGAACCTAAACCTTTCTGATGAGATCCCTGATCAAACTTTCACTTTCAGTGAGTATCCAATCAGAGCACAGAGCAGGCTCCACGTTACAGGACAGCTTTGTGGAAGAGGCCTATTCTTCTGAAAAGCCGCTGTGAAAACACAGAGTCTGGGGCACCGGGTTCATTTACTTTACCATCAATTACTCCCAACAATCACCATTAATCCCTGAGCTAGTGACCCGTAAAGGTTCTTTTTGATGGCATTAAACAAGGTACAATACTGGCGGCAATGGTGTCACAACTTTACTTACAATAATGTGGCACAATACATCAGAGAGGCACAGTAGTCTGGACTGGACCAGATGTAACATGGCTGTGGCTTTGGGAGGTTAAACAGTGAGACCAACAATGTGTCTCGAAAGCCTGCTGCTGTATTGCTGACAACTGTGACAAGGCAGGGGCTACAGCTCCAAAAAAGTGCAGTTGACAGACGTGTGCAAGGGAAGTGAAAGCATTGCCTGTTCAAGATACTGACATAACTCTGGGGCAACAAGTGGAACCAACTCGACTACAAAGTATGTCGGCCTTTTTACATGATACAAATGCCTTTGGGCCAAAGTTTACCCTGTTACTGTAAAAACAAATGCCTACAAAGAGCAAGTATGCTATTACATTCCCATGCCCTGTAAGTGTACCCTGTGTGATCAGTTGTATGTGAAATACTGTGCATGAGTAATGGACAGATAAACACATGAACTAACCGAGAGACTAGGGTAAATCTGCAGTGCCTCCTTGATGTCATTGTGAAGGAAAACTGTTGCAATTTTACAAAAATGTGTAGGCTTTAATTATCAAGTCCCCTACAGAAAAACAGACTAAACAAAGTTAGGAGATGGCACTCAAACTTCTCTCTTTAAAAATCAACCAAGACTTAATGTAACTATCTCACTCATTACATTGCCCTTTTGAAAAAAATGACAAGACTTCATTGGGATTATACAGTTAGTTCAACCAGTGAATTATATTCACATTACACTGCATAAAGAACTACATTGAAAATGCAGTCACTGTTAGCAGGATTAATATCTAAAACCAAATGATTTTCTGTTATTGCATCTAAATCAGAGCAACAGAAATGTACTGCTGATAAAAGCAGCCCAGAACACAGCAGGAAGTTATTTGAATAGAAGTGCTGAAAATAGATCTGAAAAGCAAGATATAAAATAAAAATAGACTGATATATCTAGGACACGTACAATACTAATTCATTAAAACAGGTACACACACACACACACACACACACACACACACACACACAAACGCATGTGTTTTAATTATAAAAATATGCTCAGTCAAACCATTCATCCCCAATTTACATGTAATTTACTCACATGGACGAGTCCTGGGATGAACTTGCCCACTATCAGCTAGGATCCCAAGGTGGCTCGGCGTTGAAGTCAAATGGCTCTCGGTATAGAGCTGCTCCTAGATCCTCTGGATAGTTGTTGTACACCTGAAAAGAGACACATTAGGACAGGACAGGGGACAAAGGAATCAGTCACTGACAGAGAGACCAGTTTGCACACTTGTATCAGAAATGGTGGGAAAATGACTGAAATTGTATGTAATAAATATTTTCTGTATTTTATCCATTGCTAGCATGGACCATAGTTCGCATTAAATCCAACTGAACAAACGCAATAATGTCTAGCATCTTTTAATGAATTAATTTACATTACTATCTTAAGTCACAACTGTATTTTCACACTCTTTTCCTTCGTGATAGGCCAAAAACCAAGCAGTCTGCTACAAATTCAAACCCCATTTAATATTTCTAACACGCAGTGAAGTTAAGTTACCTAGCTTGCTATTGTAGCAAGTCGTTTTTGCATTATTTGGTAACGTTATCATAAGGTATTAGCACTAGCTACCTAACAACATACTATGTAAACATTGTTTTACAAGACTCGATTACACATTTTTCAGTAATAGTGCTACCACATATTATAGTATATTTAATCTCTTATAGCTAGCATTTGTGGCGTGTTGGCAAACAAACGATGCGTTAGGAGGTTACGTTAACAACATGCTAATTAGAAAGCTAACAACGCGGGTAGCTAACATTAACGTTACTTACGTCTATTGAAAACCCAAAAGAGGGAACAGAACGCTTTTTCTTTTTAGGCGGAATTTTTAAAGAGTGGTGGGTTTACTAAAAGAGAAAATGATAACTGCCATAGAAGTGGTGGATTAGGTCGAGTTATTGTCGTTCGAGGTTCTGTGGATGACAGCTAGTACAGTTCATTTGTTACGACCAAGCGGAAGGCAACAGTGCAGGTCGAGCGTGCAGTGAGACGGACCGACAGACAGCAGCGTCAAGACACGATATCCGGTTCAAAAATCAAAATAAAATCTACATTAACGAACGTTTTGAAACGTTGTTGTTGTGTGAATGAGGCAAAAGAATGAATGTAAAAATAAAAAACAATGCCAGAATAGCAAACTAATAAATGTGTCTTCCAGGAAATGTTCATTCTTTATTATGACATATTGTTTTTGTTATTATTATTATTATTACAAATGATGTAAATATATTTTTTGGTATGCTTCCACTTAGCTAAATGTGGGGAACTTGACACATTTTAGATGGGCGGAGTTTAGAGCTGTCAAAACACAAGACAACGACCTCAGTTTTACAACACATAATAAATTATATGTAAAAGCATTTATTAACAGTACAAAGCCATAGATTACTACAAAAACGTACCCCCAAGCCTAACTTGCATTAATAATATTAATTTTTAAAAAAGCAACAACAACAACTATAAATAAAAAAAATAAAACTTACTAAAGTCTAAATATGAGCTTACCTATGCTTTTATGTTCTTCTTTCCATACAATTTGCAAAATCATTGAGAAATATTCCAGAAACAGTGAAGTAAAATATATTTTCTACAACAAATTAACACCTTGGGTGACTAAATCTATATCTATAATAACCTAGGCTATATATACTGAATATTAATCAGGCCAATGTCAAACCTTTCAAGAATTACCTGTGTTATGTCTTCATTGTGTGTCCCATGGCTCAGCAATAAGGACAAAATGCTGTCAAATAAAGTTAGCAAAATTTTCCTTTTGTTTTGGAGCCAAAATCAACAGTGACATAGCATCAGTCCCACGAGTAATAAGTAGATGGATGCATGTCTTTTGCCCCCAGCTCAAGCTCAAACTGGACTTTCCCGTCCCTTTGCCTTGTTGTTGTGACTTTGAGAAGTTGTGCCTGCCTCTGAAAATGCAGGGTCTGGGGCAGTGTTTTTTCCCCCCAAGGAGATACATTTGCATGTCTCCCTCCTCACTGCTAGAGGAGGAGGGTGCCAAGGAAAGCTCAGCTACTGTTAGCTAAATAGAAGGGAAGTGTTTTCTCTGGGGCTTTTTACTAATCAATACTGACATCATCTTAATCTGAAAAATCAAAAACCTGAGCATAAAACCCATAATTCAAATCTCCATTTGTTTAATTTTAGTGGCATAGGTTTTAATGCACTATATTAGTAGAGTTTCTTTGCATTTAAAAAAAAGACATATTGGGAAATATATCTATGAAAATGTGTATCAAGATTGCCTTTGAGTTTGTCTTTGTTGTAATGATCCACTCACTTCTGTATCCTGGAGTCAAAGTCCATCTTCAGCTGTGTCTATACAGTCTTTGGCCACTCAGTGTTCCCTTTGTTTAATGTTTTCAATGAATTCTTACAGGGTGGCAGGGACACACCGTACTGTACAGTCTTTTATTAACCAAAATATACACCAAATGTGTATCCTTGGAATACACATTCTAAATTCTGCACAGTGTTGGGTTTTATATGAATCAATAAAGTTTTTTTTGAAGAAGCCCTATTCTTCCATTGAGATCATATTTTAACTAAGAACAAAGCAAGATCACCTGAATCTTTACGATCCTTACTGACCCACATCATATAACAAGAACAGTTATGAATTCATGTTACTGTGTTAGATGAGCTTTGAGCACCCCTGAGGGAAAAATTGACAATAGCGACATTTGCTTCACTAATAAAACTATTGCTTAGAGTTCATTGTAAAGGTCGCACACAGGCAAAGTATTTTCCTCAGACTGCAACACAAAAGCTGTTCCGTGCTTTGTGTCTGTTTTCTCCGACATTAAATGCGACTATGTATATATAAGTTTAATCACACATAGCATCTAAAGTGGCTTCCAGTCAAGCACAATGTTTGATTTCCATTGTCTGGATCATAATAGCCATCGCAGTCATTGGGTATGTGGCAGGGAGACATGTGTACCACCCACCGCAAAGGCAAATACTCCAGTGGCTGCATTGTGCAGCAGGAATTCTTATTTGCAAACATTGCCAACAGATGACATAAACACACCGATTTAGATGGACCCTTCATAGATTTAACCCTGACTGACCAAAAGTCTCCAGTCTGAGAGGAATAAACAACATACTCCAACAAGGAAAAGATCAAATGAAAAACAAATTCAACTAAATTGATGAATTGATTTCAATCTTTGTTTTTTAAGCATCAATTGACATTATAAACTAAAGTGGATATATAGAAACACAATCAATCAGAAAAGACATCTATGAACTACAGCTTGTTTGAATAACAATGACTTATTTACTCATTACATGGACATGAGTGATGAGTTAAACCCACCATAAATTGGTCTTATGCAACAGACTCTGGTGTTCTAAGTGTTGTTAGGTCACTCAGCAGCTCTTTTTTTTGCCAAAGAATGTTGCTAAGTAAAAGGAACTCCAGACAAACTTTTCCTCATGCTGATCTGAATGTTAAGCAGGGCAATATAAAGCAACTGGCTGCAGGAATCAAATATCAAATATGCAAACACAATCTTGTTAAAAGAACTGATCCAAATTGGTGAATTTCTTTTCTGATATGTTGCCACAATACATGAATATTTGTAAAAATTCAAGGCAGTCTTCTTTAACGCACCCAAACACTGAATTGTAAAATGGCTCCATTTTCTGTTTCAAGTTATGCCACCTAAAATGAACTATCTTTATCTAAGGGCTTTCCCAGGACATGTCATTTTTAACAATAGTATCGTAGTGGTGGAGAGATTCAGCAAGATATACCATGATGGTCAAACAATAACACAATCTAAAAAATGATGCACATTTCACCCTTGTTTCCTTTCTGCCATGATAGATTGCAGAAAAAGTAATTATAATACATTCATAACATAACTCTGTGTCAGTAGTTGAGATCATTACATGCAGTTTACTGTAAGAGTACACGGTTTCTGATAGAATCATACCATCTGAAAGATCATCAATTAAACTAAATATAGACAATTCATGCTATTGTAAGTATAGTGTTTTTTTCTTATAATTTGTTAGATATTCTGAAAGCAAATCCTGTTGAAGAATGTCCTTAATGGTGTGTCTGTATGTGTGCATGAACATGCACCTGCCCTGATATAGCCTATACATACCGCATGTGTAATCCTACACACTGCAACCTATGTATCAACACTCAACAAGTGTCTGTGTGTATGTGGGCATGCCTGCATTTCTGAAAGCATTAGGTCACTATAGTCCAGGTGTCCTAAGTACAGGTGGTTTAAGGATTAAACAAGTGGTGTGCACAGTGAGACAGTGTATACAAAGCAGTTAGAGAAACCTTAATTCCTGGAATGCACAATTGAGTCGACAACAAACTGGAAGAAAAACAGGGAGCATTTTCTAAATAAATGGAGGATGAGGAGAGATGACGGCTGAAAGCCCTTTACAACTGTTTAAGGATTTGTTTGTTATTTTAATGCTTCTATTCCATTATAATATGTAAATACTCCCAGGCCTTAGTCGGTAACCATGAACACAACTTTGAGACAAATCACAGAATGTGTATGTGAGAGACTTTGATGGTTGTTTCCAGAGAGCTATGGGAGTCTATGTTAGGACACAGTGTTGAATGGTGTGCATGAGAGGGGAGGACATTAAGCTATAAGTTAAGTTATTTACCAATTCGATGTTATTTATTGCTAAAACAACCCTTTTCTCACTTATTGAACATGACGACATCACAAACAAGACTCTCAGCAGTAGTCTCCCCTCTGCAGACTGACTGATTATGGCATGTGTGTGTGTGTGTCCTGATAACATCCCGGCAGACTGGCCTCTAGCCAGCCATGGGCAAGCTCACCCTGCCGTTTGATGTCAAGCATTGGCTCCAGGCAGACCATGCATTGTGTCCCAAACAATGAACCCCAGACCCACTGAACTATAAACATGTCCCTTTGGGGGCGTTTTCCTCAAATTCTGTACAGGAGACACCCAATGTCAGGAAACCGGCTTTTCCAAATTTAGTAACTCTAAAGTGTCAAATGCTGCTGACTTGGCATCCAAGATGAAGATCGTCTGTCTCCTCCTCTAATAAGGTTATAATGCAATTGGAATGTTGACTGACGGTCAAGTCTGGGGTGGAGATATTATCACATCTTTGGTTAAATTCCATATCAAGAATGAAATAATGTTTCTGATTTAAATACGTTTTTGTATAGTTGACTGTGGCATGGAAATGTCAGCTCCATTCTACAAAATACAGTCCTTATTCAAGACAGTTGCATGGTTGCATGGCATTCATGCAAAATTGACATGGTTGCTTCAAGTAGAGTATGGCCTAGTTATTGAGACCCTCTGTGCCTGGAGGACATAGCCTCTCTGTTTGCAAGCATCTGCCCTACTGAAGTGTCCTTGAACCTGAGCATCAAACTCACTCACAAGAACAAGAAATTATTATTAATTATATTTTCATTATTATAAAGTCATTATTTGAAGTTACTTTCCCTGCAGCACCCACTGTCCAACAGCTGTGGTCGCTGCTGAGTTTCCTCAGCGAGGCAGCAGAGCCTGTGAGAGGCCTTCCGGTTCCTCTAGCGGGTCAGCTGACTGCTGCTGCTGTCAGGAGACCTCACCAACTGTATTGAATGGCAACTATGAAAATTAACAAGCCATAGAAACGCTATTGACAACTATATTTTTCACTGTTAACGTCCACATTTTATATTCACAGGTGAGTAAAATTGTTCAAAACTAGCAATAACCACCCGATATTGTTGTTGCTGTTGTTGTGGTTAGCAAAGCTAACTGGCTAACGGTAGTTAATCCCTGCTGCCTGACAATAAGCATCTTTTTTGTCAGCTTCGGTTTGTATACAATACCGTTAAAGTCTTGTTTATGGCTGTGTAGCGTTATTTAGCAGTCAGGGAATCAACATATGTAACTAGTGTTGGCAAAACAGGAACGTCAGACTGTAAGAAACACTGAATGAGCTCCTGTTGCTGGTGTAGCATCATTTCATTAGCTCGCTTAGTTGTTCACATTGTCAGAACACTTCATAACAACTGCACTAGCAGCTTTCTGTAGCTAAAATGTAGCTAAAGACAGGAAGTATGCTTTACCCGTGTTTTCGCCATATCCGTGCTGTTGATAAAGAGACAGACTGGGTGTTTCTCAGTGGTTTATTAACTGTTGAGCTAGATTTTAACGCAGCACAAACGAGTCTAAATGCAGCTTTCCCTCTCAGTTTGCTTTAGCTGCACCTGTGCCGTAACCATGACAGAGTTTTGGTTGATCTCTGCACCGGGAGAGAAGACATGCCAGCAAACATGGGACAAAATGATGGCAGCCACCACACGCACCAACAACCTCTCCACCAACCACAAGTTCAACATCCCAGACCTAAAGGTTAGCATGGCTTTTTAGGCTTCCCTGCTCGTCACAGTCTCATGCTTTTTCTCCCATGCTGCAGTACAGAACCACTGCTTTGCAGGAATTAGTAATTTGTGGACTCTTTCTTGCACAATTCATAATTATTTAAATGTATTTTAAAAAAAAGTTTTACATGTAAAAGTAAGCAATTACTCACCTTATAGATCCACTGTCAAGAGTAGGTTGATTGTGTGTTTGGTAAGCAGCCTTTACACGGACCCCTTGCCTGCATGTTGAAGTGTTGGTTTGGGGAAGTTTTCATCCACGGTGCAGCTCAGTTCGTCTGGTTCGTTTCCTCTCTGTTTTGAAGGTGAAGTAACCCCGCTGACCTTGCTGCCACACGGGGTTGTAATGTTCTCCTGGAACTGTTAGCAATGCATGAGCAGCACTGGACAAAAAGGCACCATCCTAAGTACATAGGGCCTCCTGGATGTCACTGTAGGTGCATTGAACCCCAGATGTCGCTGTTTTAAACACAACCCTGCTGACCCCACTTAAAAACGACCCAAATCTCAGAACTGATGACTCAAAAGTCATGATGTGCGCATGTTTTACTTTTTGTGTTCAAAAACAGGTGGGGACACTAGATGTCTTGGTCGGGCTGTCGGATGAACTGGCCAAATTAGACTCCTTTGTTGAAAGGTATGAACGTTGATACTCTGTATTCCAGGGGCAATATTGCTTTAGTGATTAAACAGTTATTTTTATAGGACTAGATAATCACACTGAATACAGTCCGCGTGTTAAAGAGCATGGAAAAAAATCTCCTCTAACCTGTGCAGTGCTCCTGAGTGTCTGATGTAGCTGGTTTAGCGTTCCCTAATCTCTTCCCTTCCCTTGTAACAATGAGGAATTTCACAGGAGCCTGAGACTAGCGGGCCTTGCAGTCTAAACTTGGTAATTTACAGTTGGGTGACACACCAGCAGCTCCTTCTTTAGTCATATTTATACCCAATGACTTATGTGCGTGTTTGAGTGTAATTTATAGTCTTTTGGAAATATTGACATCCAAAACTCACACGCAGCCATCACTGCCTGAGCTCTGCTTTGCTTCCTCTGTAGATATTGCCGAGAATGTGAGAAAAACCAGCCTTGCAACACGGTTTCACTTGTTTGACTATAGTCTTTAATCTAGTTCCTTTTTTGAAGTTTCTGTCCAGCACATCTGGGAAAAAAAGGACACCTTAACTACTGATTTCCTCAAAATTGCAATTTCAATTCTTTGTCATCATGTGAATACATTTTATTTTTTATTTTTATACAAATAGTCAAAATTAAAGCTATGTGGCAGATATTTTCTTATGAACTTATTCGGCATTCGATGTGACTTGGCTCTCTGTTCTCTCCTGGCTTCACTACTGTAGACAGAGTTCTGCTTTGATGTGCTGTTGAACTGTGGTTTAAAAAAACCTTGAACTCTGCAAGTCTGCCATATTAGAAATTTCCGTGTCAGGAAATTAACTTAACAGGAACATGTGAAGGTTTTTGATGTGTGTGTATGTTTGTGTTGAATGTGGGGGATGAGGGCACAGTGGTCGTATGTGAGCATGTGTGGGGTGCATGTGCGGTTTGCTCTGGCTCTGCGCCTGCAGTTTGTGTTGGCGTGCCGTGTTTTGATATCTCTTGGCTGTTCACAGTGTGGTGAAGAAGGTCGCTCAGTACATGGCCGATGTGCTGGAAGACAGTCGAGACAAAGTACAGGAGAACCTGTTGGCCAACGGAGGTACAGTCATGGTTACAACACGGTGTGTCCAGATTATTTTAGTACCAATAAAAACCTGTGATTATCAAGTTTAACAACACTTTTTATATGGACTATTTCTTTAGTAGAAAGTAGCTCTGATTATTACTGTATGGCGAGATATGTGGATAAGCTAGCAGGTTTCTGGTTTGTAGACAGCCTTGTTTCTGTCCTTTAAATGTTCTTTTGCAATGTTTGGACACAATCTAAATTTAATTAATTGTATCTTGGTTATATCAGAATCTATCACTGTAATCAAATTGTAGCTTTACTCAACTTTTGTCTTACCAGAATCTGATAATAAGCAGATAATAGCCTGACAGGTCTTTTGTCGTCTTTTTTTCAGTTGATCTTGTTACCTACATCACACGATTTCAGTGGGACATGGCAAAATATCCCATCAAACAGTCACTTAAAAACATCTCTGAAATCATCTCAAAGGTAGGTCTTGCAGAATGCAGCATGTATGTTTATGGCCTAATGGGTAGCTGTAGGGCTCTAACACTATGTGCATAGGATTTTATTATCCAGCACAGGTGTGTCTTAAAGAGCATGTTACTCTGTATTCTATTTGTCATTTATAAATCATTTCAACCATGTCCTTCACCTTTTACAGCAAGTAACCCAGATTGACAATGACTTGAAGACCAGAGCATCAGCTTATAACAACCTGAAGGGAAACCTGCAGAATTTAGAAAGGAAGAATGCGTAAGTAATCCACGTGTTCAGATGTGCAAGTCTGACGCTACATTTAGGTTAATGTAGTTAGCCAGAGCAAATGTGAAGACCAGTTTTGAAAAGAATGGTGGCAGGTGACCTGAAATGTTTACCTGCCACAGCCAACATTTACCCTGTGTTTGACAGGTGCTAATTTCATTCTCTGCACCTGTGTTTCCAAGAAATAATGTACTCTAAATGTTTTGCACACTGACGATGATGATTTAATAACGTCAGTTCACCAAGATTTAGTGTTAATATTGAATATCAGTTAATTTGTTCACATTACGTGTGAGAGACGATGACACATAAATATATAATTAGAGTGAGTGCTTGATTCAAACTCAGGATCTCTCGCACCCGAAGTGAGAATCATACCTCTAAAACCAGGAGCCAGTAGCTCACATCAGTCCAGTGGCTAAATCTGAGTGTTTGTCTGCATATTGATAATGTCCTTTTTTATGTACAGATGCTTGTAAAGATGCACCAGCCACCTAACAAAACATATTCAGTACACTCTTTGTTGCCATGTTATAACTCTAACAAGGTTTAAAAAACAAAATGTAAAACCATGAAGGAAAATTATCAAAAAAATCAAATGAGTGCATCGGCCAGAACCGATCCGCCAAAGGGTCCGGCCCATTGGATTTCTGCAAAGTGTGAAAATAGCTGAGAAGTCAAAATAAAAAGTACTACTATTCCATCTGCACTGTCCTAATAAGAGCAGCAGGCACAAAGCCTTTCTGGCAGACATTCCTGAAGATGCTCTCTGCAGGATATGCTGTTATAGATCCCACGTGATTACATACATGCTAAATGGCACAACACTGTCAAGCGTAGGCGACCGTTAATGCAGGAGCCGCCGGTGGAAAATGTCTCTGGCAAAAAGTGGACACAGAGAAACACACACATTTCAAACTAAAATGAGTTTGACACCCCTGTATTAGATAGTTGTACAAATGTATGAGGGATGTCTGCACCAAACACAAATGTGTCTTGCTTTGGTAACACGATGAAATAAGGCAAGGTGAGGATTATTTTGTTGATTTTATTGGTTTAGGGAATTTATAAAGAGGTTTTCATGTCATTTGGTGTTGCAGTGTGTCAGGATCATCAGTTTGGTGTTTAGTTTCACTTCTGTCCGTGCATCAGTCAAGCTTCCATGACCATATCAGCATGGTTCGAAAAGTTACTTTGACTCTGAAATGCTTTGTCAACACTAGGCACCTTCCCTGTGCTGTGTCCATGTTATTGTAACACGGGTGTGTGCCACCAGGGGGAGCCTGCTGACCAGGAGCCTGGCTGACATCGTCAAGAAGGACGACTTTGTACTTGACTCCGAGTACCTCATCACTCTCCTGGTAGTTGTACCAAAGTGAGTATTACTACTCTGGCGTGGCAGCTATTGCAAGCATGTCTGGATACATTAAATTACCGACCATAACCTTCTGGTTGATAAGCACACAGCTGTACCTCTCAGCCACCACACCTCCGTTACGGACCTCCGGATACACGTGACTGAATTAGAAACGAGTGGCAGCGTTAATGCAGGAGAAAGATAAACAAGGTGCTATCCTGGTATCTCCTTATCCTTTCAGGATGGCATACAACGACTGGCAGAAAACATATGAAACACTGGCTGAGATGGTGGTGCCTCGATCCTCAAAGTAAGAGATATCATGTCAAATAAAACGTTCGATGAAACAGTTTGTCTGAGAACCACAGATTTTTGTTTCACGTGATTTTGATTTTTTGTCTTATATTGAGCATTTATTTGTTATACTTTGGGATTAAAATAGGGTTTATCAGTATCATTCCAGCAGCATAACATGTACATTATCTTTTCTTCCAGTCTGCTATTTGAAGACAATGACAGTGGACTGTTTAGTGTCACTCTATTTATGAAAGCCATTGATGACTTCAAGCACAAAGCCAGAGAGAACAAGTAAGAGTTGTTCTACTGATGTAACACAGCACTGCATGAAGCCCAGACAAGAGAAATGCATCTTATTCCAAAAGAAGCATAAATACGCACCAACATAAATAGTTCCTACTAACCATATCAACTAGACACCTCTACACTGATCGAGGTTTATATCATAGACTGCTTTTCACACAGCTTGGATTCTTCTCACATTTTCCATGTGTGAAAAATCTGAGGCAGTATCTTTATACAAACAGAAATATTCATGCTGAGATGAAGGTGTTTTCTGTCTGCCACATTCTTGTTTCCAGGTTCACAGTGAGAGACTTCCAGTACAATGAAGAGGAGATGAAGGCCGACAAAGAGGAGATGACACGGCTCTCCACGGATAAGAAGAAGCAGTTTGTAAGTGAAGGAACAGGAAAGAATTTTTAAACTTGTTTTCAAGTTGGTTATTCTTTTTTTCGGTTTGCCAATACTGTTAAAGTAAGCAGTCATTGTGTAGCTTTCTCCTGGAGATTTGCTTTGTGTGGCTGCTAAAACTTTCTGACTGATGCAGTTCCACGCTGGGAAGTTTAAGACCTCCTTCTGTGGTTTGGCAAGCCCATTATCTACTAAACAAATGATACACATGTTTTATTATTGCAAGCATGTTTTATGTTTTCCAGGCCAGCCACTGATAAAGATAAGATAAACATGAAAAACCGTATATTATTTTAATTTACTTATTCTTGCACTACACAATGACACACTGTATGTCTCTTTATGCCAGGTTTATTGTTCTTTAGGTCACTATATTAGTATATTTTTGTATTGGTTATATTTAGTTGTGTATGCACTGAGGGATTGAGAGTAACGATATTTCAATCCTCTCTATGTCCTGTACATGCTGCAGAATTGACAATAAAACTTGAAACTTGAAACATTCAGCTACTCACATTTTGCCTAAGATAAGTAATCCATTACAATAAGGATTTAGTTTCTTTATTTTATAATAATGTCAAAATGATCTTATTATATGGTTATGGTGTCAGTTTCACAGGTTTTCCATGTGGTAAACTTCCCAAATGCAGAATTCATAATTCAAAGCTGAAACTTTACAATCCCTAAAGTATGTTTCTAGAAAATCACTCCAGAGGCTGTTTTCATTAGGATAATGCCAATTTAGATGTTTTTTGAATTACAAAGGTTTTTTTTTTATCTGACTGGATTCTTTTTTTCCTGCTGTGTGCAACAAAAATGGAGAAACAACCAATTAAAGAGCCTGAAGCAGTTGGACATGATGGTGGTGTGCAGCCAGCAGCAGGCAGAAAACGCTGACCACACACAAATCCACTGCAGTAAAAAATAAAGTTTCTTTCAGCGATGTGGCACAATATGCACTTGTTGAGGACAGAAAGAGGAATGCAACTCTCTTATTCTTTAAGACCGTGTGCCAAACAGTTTTGATAAGTAACAGACATTTTATCTTGTTGGTTGCAAATGCATTCTTCTCCTGTCTTGGATGAGATTGAAAGACTTGCAACATCCAAAATTAGAACAAGGTGTAACCCTTATCTGCATCACTTCTCTGCAGGGCCCACTTGTCCGATGGCTGAAAGTGAACTTCAGTGAAGCCTTCATCGCGTGGATCCACATCAAAGCACTAAGGGTCTTTGTGGAATCTGTTTTAAGGTGCTGCGATCAGAAATACACTCCTAAAATCACACACACACACACACACACACACACACACACACATAAGTACATATATTTCCGTGGGCAGACGTTAAAAAGATTTTTGATGTAATGTGTCCCTCCAGATACGGGCTGCCGGTGAACTTTCAGGCCATGCTCCTGCAGCCAAACAAGAAGACCCTGAAGAAGCTGCGGGAGGTGCTCAATGATCTGTACAAACATCTGGACAGCAGTGCAGCAGCTATCATTGATGTGAGTACTTTGATCATTTTGTGTAAAGGTTCTTACTACTGTACTCACTACAAAGTCATGGCATCAATAAAAATACTGCACAGCTTAAAGCTACACTGGCATGTGCTACTTTAAAAGCTTTCTAATGTAATCATTATGGCAGAAGTTAGGATATGAAATACTATCTCAGTAACCATAACTGAAATGATAAATACAATACAACACATTATACTTTTTACAATTAGAACATACAATACCTGCATGACTTAAAATAGCTATATTACAAAGTATCTCTTTTAGAAACGTCTTTATGGTAAATCCATTTATATGGGTTTTTGCTTTTCTTTGCAGTTATTTTAGATGTAAATGTTCCATTTTAGTCCATCTCAAAATAAGACATTAGCTGCTCATTTCAACAGTAGAACACTCTGCATACCCTAAACCCATCTACACTAATCCTAAGCAGGTGTCGAGACTGTTATGTGTTCACACTGCATTTTGAGTGTGCTATCGATGCTGTATTTGTTTTTATGTAACTGCGGGGTCCGTATACTATGAAGATTAGTATTTAGTGGAATTGGTATGTACAGTGGTATTGATTTGGGACATACTGACGGAGTCTCTACTGCTGTAATCTCTGCTTCTCCTCCATCAGTGTCAGAGAATAACACATGGTCCTTCTCATGGCCATAGCTGGTTACTGCAAACAAAACCAACATTTTACTAAACGCTATTGTGTTTTTTTTCAGAATTCATGTAATTGGTGCTCTTTTCTATTAGAAGAGGATGCGTACATTCTACTAAGCCTGTATTGTCTCTTTTTTTCAGTCTGCGATGGACATCCCGGGCCTTAACCTGAGCCAGCAGGAGTATTATCCTTACGTCTACTACAAGATTGACTGCAACTTGTTTGACTTTAAAGTTTAACACCCCCCATTTTTTTATTTATGTTGAGTGTTGATTAAGTTAGGTTCTCCCTGGTGCAAACCTCCCCCTGTCCCCGTTGTCTGTCCCCCCACTGTCACCCTCTCCCCATCAGCTGCTTGAATCACAGTGCTGCATGTTCATTCCTTGTGGTGAAAAAGGCACATCAGGAAGCTTCTACCACTTTTACAAACAAGGGACAAAAATGACTTCAATATTCTTTTGTTTACAGTTTATGTTTCTTCTCAAACTGCACAGATAATTAGCTTTTTTTGACGTGAAATGAATAAAGAAATCATTCTGGAGAATGTCTTGTAGATTGAATGTATCATTCCACATGTGCTGGTGTGTACTGCTAGCTGCCGCTTCTGTATTGGTGTTAAGAGATGTGTTTATAAATGGGCAATGTTATCACTGTGCCCATGGCAAGCAGATCTGGAATGTGTTTCTGGGATTGTGGGGGTCACCCTTGCAGACATTGTGCAACAAAGATGTGTGTGTGTGTGTGCTGTTGTCTCATGATGTGTATATTTGCTGTCAAAAGAGATCTATATCAGAGTACTGTGTAAGCCATTGATTGAATAAATATGATTGGAATACATCACATCAAATGTGTGTACATTTGTGAATTGATTCATAAATAACCACCTCGTGTACGTCATTTCTTCACAGATTTTATTTTGATTGAACAGAATTCTGAAAACTTTATGATTACGGTGTTGGTGTTACATGGTGATGTGCATGTGAGACACAGGATGTGCCCCTGTGTGGAGTAAAGAGAGGGATCTTCTGTGAAACCTTGTGATGACTTGTGATCATACGTAGAGCCTGTGGGTGATTTCAAGGAAAGTTCCTCTTTAAGCAGAAACCATTTGGAATTCACATTACTGCCAGGAAAACTCTTCAACATGGAGGACAGCTGGAGATACCAACAGCCAGCAGGGGACACCAAACAGACACTTTAACGTCCTTGCGTGATATTTGACAGTGTTGGAAGTGTTTTGATGCACTTGTTGCTACTGGAGATCAATGGCAATACCACACTATGAAAATACTTCAAGTGACCGTTCTGCATTAAAAATGTTACATAAGTATAGCTATTAGCAATAAAAAACTTGAATAATTATGAATTAATTTTTGATCTAAATTATCCGCACTGACTTAGTAATAGAAAGAAGAAAATAAAAAAAGGTCACCTTGTATTTGAAAAGTCTTTTAATCAATGCATCTCTCAAAAATATGCATGCATATTGTGTGTGTGTGTGTGTGAGAGAGAGAGAGAGCTAGAGAGATCATGTGATGAATAATGTGAGCCCCCCCCCCATGCAGCGTCTTATGACTGCTGGTACCGAAACCTGAACGAGGCGTCGGGCGGGGAAACAACCATCGGTGCGCTGCTTGCTGCTGCTGCTGTTGCTGCTGCTCCGGGAAGCAGGAGGGAAGCATCAATGCCTCCAGGTTCCGTCTCACATATCGGCCTGGACCAGTTCTCGTCATCGGGCCTCCTGCACTGAGATAATGAAAGGATGGCCGAGGAGCGAGGTGGGGACCACAGAGGGCTGACGGATGCTGCTGCATCAGCGACTCGCCGGGATGAGCAGCGGCATCACTACACGATGAATTCAACGGAGGAAGCAGGAGCAGAGTGTCTCTCTTTGGAGGAGATACTGAGTCTGTATAGCCAGCCCATCAATGAGGAGCAGGCATGGGCGGTGTGTTACCAGTGCTGCAGGTCTCTGGCAATCGGACACCGGAGCAGGAGAAGCTCCTCCGACGCCGCCGGAGCTTCATCAGCGGCGGCTCCGAGGAGGATATCCGGACCGGGGGATGTTAGGATACAGAAAGACGGGTCTGTAAGGGTGGAACACCAGGACTGTAAAGGTAAAATGTTATTTAAGAATGAGTGCGCCTAAAGCTAATCGGATCTAGGACAGGCCATCACTTGAATTTCAAATAACGGGGCTGGGGTGTTGTGATTGTCCTTATGTAAAAGTCTTAAATTCTAGGAGGGCAGAATCACAGCACTTGTGTAGTCTATAATCCTAAATAGGAACATAATAGAAAAGATATGGTACCACAGAGAAATAATGTCCCTATAAATAAAATGTGTAGGCCTACACACAGGCTATTTTCGGCTTCACATGTGGAGGCTTTCTACATGCTTTCCTGATCAGGTGCTATTTGCAACAACAAAAGGACAACAACAGTAAGAGTTCAGGCTCCTTCACACATGACCTGATCACTGATAAACAAAGGAATGTCTCTTCACTCACCAGAGACCCCCTGCTGCCCTCACCCTTGTAACTGTAGTGTTTTCACTGATTTTCACAATTTCCTCCTCACTGAAAGCACGTGTGTGTGCATCATTTGGCTTCATCTTTCATTCGTTTGCCACCTCATATCAGATCAGTGTGCCCATTCCGCTTCATCAGATTAAAGAATGTGATTAAGCTGAGATGTGCATGGGCACTGATTGGATCAAGGTGTGGGCCGATGGTTGTGTGTGTGAGCAATGGTTCATCCCTGCACATCCCAGCCTCACACTGCTGTTCCTAGCAAATAGTGGCATGGGAACGCCTGTTAATTACAGCTATAATTAATGAGTTGCCATAAAGATGAAGATGTTAGAGCCCTGCTGGTGACAGTGTTTCTATTACCAAGCTGAAAATATCTAAGTCAGTGAGAGGAGGCAGTGGTGGCAGCAAATTGTGCCAAGTGAAAGATCACTGCAATATTCTGGAAATATCTCTATAGGGATTTATGTGTAACTGTGGGGCTGTGCAGAGCTTTTAAAGTGACTTCATTGTACTTTATGGTAATTTGTGTCTCATGTGGGAGAGAGTGCTAGTCTGGTATTTGTCTAGATCTTTTTAACAAGGCATCAACCAGGATTCAAACCTAAGCAAACCAGATCACACATCACTGCATGCCATGTGCTGTGTGTGTTGCTACAGTTGATGTGATTGACAACATGCACTTAAACCTAACACATTACAGCATCTTGTCAGACCAAGGCCTGGCATGTTCGTCGTCTGCTGTAATCACATTTGCTGACACACTGAGTGCAGAGTGCAGAGCAGACTGACTGAATGCATATCTATCTCCCTCTGTCTGTAATGGACTGTAGCTGAAGGCCTGAGGGATGTGCTCTTAACTCAACCCTGCTGAGTCAGTGTTATGGCGTTTGATTCAATAAATGCACCGCATACTTTGTCTAATCAACTTTTATGAGCAAATCTGAGAGAGGCACAGCTGTGGTGATGATGCTGGATGGGGCCTGTAGATCTATATGCCTGGAATGAATGGGCTATTTTTAGGAGCATGGAAGCAACCATTGGGGAGGGGAGTCCAGGCGTTTGTTTCTCGGTCGCTCATGTAATGTCACATCATGCAAAATGTAATAAGAATGCATTGAAGTGTTGTAGTTGCAGCATGTTTTAAATAGCGATATAGATGCCGTGTCTTGTTTTTGTAAAAATTGCTTCAGTAATCATGTCATTCTTCACTGATGAACAGATCGTCAGTGTCTTACCATTTCCTTCACATCATACACTGAATGCACAAAATGTTATACACACTCTTCAGTACACAGATTAGGCGATATGCATTATCCTACACAGATTTCCCTCTTCTAATTAGGCACAAAGGGGGCAGATATAAATAAATACTACCATACCAGTTAGAGAGGGACATAGTGAGACCACTGACACATGGATTATGCAGTTAGAGCTGCTTCTCCATACCAGTCAGAGGCCTCTAATATTCTGCTGTACCCACACGGCAGCCATCATGTTCCACATGTATTAATTTGAATTGATTTTAAACTGGATGTTATTTGATGCTATGGTTTATATAGAAGTTGACAGTGTCATCATATTTTTCACAACACTGATTTGATATTTGGATATATTTTTTAATCAAGTCGTTATTTCTATTTTTCATTTTTTCAAGTTAGTTGGGCTAACTTGACAGGCAATTCTAAGTCATTTTCAGAGTGTTTTGTAAGGGTTTTGATTAGTGTAAACACACAAATGGTTTCAGTTTTAAGGGTAATTTGCTGGTCTAACTGCCACTTATTTCTCCCTGTTGCACAAGCACAGTCAACAAACTCATTCATGTAATAAGATAAATCTGTGGCAAAACGTTGAAGGATTTAAGGCTTCTGCTAGATTGACTTCAAGTTAAATCCAGTCAGGGTTAGTTTTAGACCCTGTTGTCACTTAAAACCATGTCCACCTATTAGTCTTTTATTCAGCAGTTTATCTGGGGCACCTGACATGTTATATATATTATATCTGAATAGACCATGAAAACAGGACACTTTTTTGACATTCAAACCTGCTGATGGAAGTTAAGGTCATGAGATGATGTCAGAGCTGCTGCGATGTTGCATTACTGCGTGTCACAATACAAAACAGACGTTTGTTGAGAGGGTCATCTGTTAGCAGGCTGTTTGTTCATGAAGTTAAAGCTGGGTTGATGTAGCCTGGAGAAACATTAAAGTGGGTCTGCTTTTTGAAGGGAGTACTTTCATCCAACATGGCTTCTTGGAAGGAGTTTTGACATCATCGATCACATGTTACTCAAACCGCTAAAGTAATTAGAAATGAAACAGAGCTTTTATTAAAACTGGTCTAGTTTACATAATGATAACAAGAGCATAGAGCACTTTCCCTGAAATTAATTTAATGAGGAGGAGAATATTTAATTACTGTTAAGTGAGCTACACATGGCGCTACACCACATAACAAACTTTAGTATAGCTAAACAAAAAGTGAGCATTTAAAGGCCATGATGCTTTATATTATTCTGATATTCAATTACATTCCATGAACATATGAATTGGTCAAACTGCAGTGCCAGCTATTTTCAGAAATTACTGAGCCCCTTTTTAAAATGAAACTATGTATTGGTGACCTGTTTTAAAAGATACAAGAGTCGGACAATATTGTGATGCCGACTAATTCTTTTATTATTTTGGGAAAACCTTTGGGCTGCAGGTTGTTGAATCCAATGTTTTTGTCAAATTTTGATGAAGTTCTCACTCATTGCTGTTTGTATAGATCTACAATTCCCTGTGGCCTGAGATTTTGCATGAGTGACGATACACTTAGCTCAGAGCTGCAGTGCCTATTTGTGATTTAGACACAATATATATTTTTCCAAATGCAGCTTTGAAGAGTAATGGATAGATTTAAAAATCACTGTCCACTGATTCCTTCTGCCCAGTGATTGCAGTGTACTTTGAGACAATTCACATTTCACATGATATAACACTGAACTGGAAGTAGTGCGTGGCCTGTGACATTAATGGCTATTAATGTAGCCATTATGCCATCATATGTGTTTAACCCTTGTCAGTCGCACATACAGCATTTCTGCCCTGTAACTGAACACTGTGATGTATGTAGCCATGCATGTGTGTATGTTAGCTGCTTTATGTTTAGACTTACATCTGCTGCTTATTACAATACTGCTTTCTTGTTTCCCTGCAGGTAAATACAGCCCTTGCACAACAACAGAGGTGAGTAACTCCACTGTAATTCTGTTGTAGTTATTGTATTTCATCATCACATGCTTGCAGAGGTTTAAGCAACAATAAGTGAACATATTTACTTGTGTAGTATCTGCTGTGGGTGAGGAAGGAAGTATGAAGTAAAAATGATAACTTGGGCACATTATGTCTGAAATAACTGTTTTGCTTACTGTGCTTTGGCAATGTTTCTGTCATGTTTTTGATGAGTAATCCAGTTGCCGGGATGTAAAAACAAAAAAGATATACATGTTTAAAATTTGTATTTTGATCGCATTAATGGATCAGTTTGGGTGTAACTAGTTTTTTGAAATATTGAATGGAATGTTTTTGTTGATTACCTCAAAGCCATCAGAATGCAGGCTGGAAAACCCCAGTGTATCAGTCAGTCAATTAACTAGGTATTTATGAAAGGAAATATATGGTCATGCAGAGAGATAATGGCAGGCTTAACCACAATAACATTATTTTCCTTTTTAAATATTTACCCTCCACAGTTGGTTTCATTAGCTAGTTACAGTAAAAGAGCACAGCCAGTCACAACAACAGAGATAACATTATGATTAGAGTGGGTGCTATGCAGGATTATTTCAAGTGCGACCAGTGTCAGATAGCGCTGTGGTTCAAATTGTTGTAAACCATGAGAGTGTGTGATTAGTTAATCCCCATGCTTGCAATGCAGCCGCTGCAGGTCCCCTGCTTTTTAAACTAATACCTTTAAATAAATAAAACAAGTTCAAATGCATTTTTCCTATAGGCACCGGGCACCTTAGACTCAATATTACATAGAACTTCAAAAACAAAATCTTCAGAGTAGCAAAACAAGCATTTGAAGTTGTTGACAGAGAGTCTCTTGCATGCAGCACAATCAACACCATCTACGATCACATCTTTGCTAACATAGTGATGTCATGAATCAGTGGCCTTAAGGGAATTAACATTTTGGGAAATGTGTTTATTACTGTCTTGCTGAGAGTTAGATGATAAGATCGATACCACTCTCATGTTTGTACACTGTGTAGAGCCGGAGCCAGGAGGCAATTAGCTTAGCTTAGCATACAAACTGTAAACTGTGGGAAACACCTAGCCTGGCTGTCTTCAAAGTTCAAAAAGACGCCTACCAGCCCACCTAAAGCTCACTAATAAACACATTGTATTCCTACATGGGGTTATAGCCTCTAAATCGTCTTTACGTTTCTGTTTGTGTTGAGATTAAACGAATAAGATACTCAGTGTTAGTGAGCTGTTGCTCTCCCTGTTAGGGCCACAGAACAAGATCATGGTTTTTACTGTGTTGAATACAAAAAAATGATACTGTTGATGATACTTGGTATATGTTTCAGCATACATATAAATAGTTTACCTTGGCTGCTAGTTACACATTTTCAAACTGTTATGACAAGAAAAGGTATGGTCAAAGTACGGAAGACCATTCCCTGGCATGTGTCCCAGCATCCCTTCTTTTAGTTTGTGTCTTCACCCAGTCCCAGAGCTACCAGCTGGCTTCTCTGATTGACTGGTTGATAATGTCACCCAGCAAGACTTCCTCTTTGATAACAGCTTTGGGAGATGTTTTGTATCTAATTAAAGGGCTATGTAAAATTGTCCCTCCTCCAGTCACTCTCTCTTTCTATCATCAGCTGCTGTTAATTGCTATGATAATAGCTTGTGAGAGTAAGTCTTACAGTATGGAGGGATTAGTTTTTCTGCTTTTTCACTTAGCATATGTTTTCAGAGTGTTTAAATTCAAAGCTGATAAATGGTTTTGGACTGAATTTTTGTGTGTGTGTGATAGATGTTGATATAGTAGTTATTTTCAGGGAGTTCTGGAGTTGGTTTGCTATGTAATGGGGCTGCGATAACAGATGGACAGCACGCACACACACACGCACACAGTTGACTGTAGAAGCAGAGAATGTGAAACTGTATACACAAATCCCAGTTAAGCAGCTTTGCACTAGAAATGAGTTCTCACAATACAGTGTTACAGACTGGCTGACAAAACTACTGGCAAGTTGATGGAGCTGCTTGATGCTTGACAGCATTAAATCCTGCAGCAGAGGCATTCAGCTAGCATACAGCAGGGAATTAGCCCAAAGCTGGATGAACAGGAACACATGTGTAGTCAACACTGACACATTATCTGCACATGGCTTCAAACTGTGTGAACTCTAGCAAATGATGTGGCTGTGAATGTCAGATGATGCTGATTTCCTCAAAGCCAATGAGCCGAGTTCCTGGCACAGCCTTTTGCAACATCAAGTTCTTTATACAGTAATCACTATAGCTAAATCCACTGGAAATGGATGATATCTGTTATCAATTGTTTATGCTATCACTCAAATGTGACAATTCCATTCTTAACCTACACATTTCCTCCGTTTTATGATAGCTTTTGTGAGGAATTTCTTATCGACCCCGTAGCCATGCTACCTAGACCATCCTGATCGCGTGGTGCATTGTAACCTCAGACATTTGTGGATTATACTTCACCACATTCCCCTCTGTCAAAGTGTAACTGTGCATGCTCTGTGCCCTGCTAATGTCTGAGCATTGAAGTCTGGGAAGGGATTAGAGTTTAACATTACATTCAGTGTTTAATGTAAACAGAAAATTCAGTCACGAGTTATGAAAGTGTTTAGTAGAGATAACATTTGCTTTTGTGCGTCCGATAGGATTTATGTGCATGAAAAAAGAGAAATGGCAAATATGAAAGGGAGGAGATGTAAAGCAAGAGAGATAAAAACACAGTACCAGTCAAAAGTTTGGACACATTTTCCCCATTCACTTGAATGAAACTTTTGACTGGTACTGTATATATTCTCTTTTCTGTAGTCCCTACAAGTTATGTGGGTTCCACGACCACCAGACAAACAAAAGCAAACATGCTCAGTCAGATGACAGTCAGAGGTCAGAGCAGGAATCTGAGAAAGGAATCTCCTCAGCGTTTGTTTGCCTGAGAGGAAATAACCGATGCTTCTTTCTATGTCACGATGAAGCCACACACAGTATGATGCCTGTTTCTTATCGTTATGGGGATATTTTTTACACAAACAAGTTGGCTGTCCTCATTATTCAGTCAGTGCTGAATGAGGATGGCCCAACCAGATGTTTGGAAAGATGATAGAATATAACATTCCTTTTAATCTGAAACAATTTAACTTTAATTTCTTAGTTTTAGAGAAGTTAAAAGGCTATATAGCCATTGTCAGCCATCTGTATCTCCTTCACAGATACATGTATATGGGATGAAAGTTGGCAATGCAAATTATTTCTTGCCACATTAGCAGCTCTAGAGATGCAAAATCAGTCAGTCCACCACTTTGGTCCAGACTGAAATATTTCAAAAACTACTGGATCGATTGCCATGATATTTTGTACAGACGAACACCATCGTAAGGTTCACCATAAGGTTGGTTTTGTGTGAAAAATCTCTGAAGCTGTTGGATGGATTGCCATGAAATTTGGTACAGATACTTCAATCCTTATGATTTTGGTGATTCCCTGACCTTTCAGCTAGTGCCAACAGCAGGTCAAAGTTTTTACGTATGCAATAAAGTATCTCAACATCTACAATATGTATTGGCACAACATTTGGTGCAGTTATTCATGGTTCCCAGAATATTAATCCTACTGACTTGGTGATCTTCTGAATTTTCATGCATTAAGTTGAAAACTTTTGGTATCTCAAAACCTATTAGATGGAATAATACAGACATTGTCCCTGTGGCTGCCCCACCAGTGGTCCTCTATCAGTGTTAGTATTTCTTTGTAGTTAGTCACATGGCATGCAAACATTTTCAAATAATGACACAACACAGTCTCTTGTTTTCATATGTTACACACTTTATTTAGGATAGTTTGTTGCTAGTTAGTAGTGATGTTACCAGATGTGCCGAGGCTTCAAAGCGTGTGTCGAGTAATGAAGGGGGCGTTTCCGCGAAGCCCGTATCGAGGCTTGCTTCATTTAGGGGAGGAGCCAAAATTATGACGTCCGAAGCCTCGCTGCCCGGCTGTACCACGTGACTGCTTCGGGAAGTGGTTCAGATTTTGCTGCGAGGTTTTACAGCTATATAGACCCCTCAGGCTCCATTCTAAATGTGGGTTTTTGAAGGAGAGTTGCGGTCAGTTGAGTTTGGAAAGAGTTTGGATAGTTTGGAGAGTTTGGATACTAGAGTTTGGATAGCGTTTATATAGTTTGGAGAGTTTAGGGAGAGAGAGAGAGATTTAGGAGAGTGAGGAGAGTAGGATATGTGATAGGATGGAGCCAGCGAGGAAGAGGAGGATTTCCCCTGTCCTGTACATCATTGTCCAAGTTACACAAGCTTAATCTGTCCCCTTTTCCTAGTTCCACAAGCACTTTCACTGTCCTCAGCCTGATTACGCTCATGCCATTTTCAGAAAAACATTGCACAACCTGCCATATTATGATTTTACCATTTTGGGAAAATTTACACACTTTTTTATACACATGTGATAATTTATGTACAGAAATTATTTGGTCATACATTTTTTGTAATTCATAGTCATTCCCAACAGACATAACAGACACAAAAACTCAATGCATCACACATTATGTGGTTCAGATACAGCTGCCTGTGATTATACATTTGGCCAGTAGGTGGTTTCGTGTGCACACGAAGCTTCAAGAAATGAACCCTTTCTCGAACCAATTGGCTCAAGTGGTTCAATGCCTCATGAGGCTTCATCTCACCATCACTACTAGTTAGGGTGCACATTTATTAGTTAACATTCTGTCTTAAGTTTCTTTAATTAGCAATTAATACTTACCTTTTGTTCTTCCAAGCTCACAAAGGACCAGATAGATGGGAAAGATTACAACCAGGAAGTGGGAGAAGCCAACAAAAGGCTAAACTAAAGGGGGTGATTGGAGATGACAATGTTCTTTTTGGTGGTTTTCTGATTAGTGGATAGTTAATATATTGAGTTAATATTTAGTTGTAAGTTGGGTTAAGTTGACTTTATTAGTTAGGAATATGGTTAAGGGTTAGTATTTGTAATTAAATATTTAGATTTGGATAAATACCCCTTGTGTGCCTGTCTTGGGCTAGCCCATGTGTGTATATATCCCTTTGTGTGTCATTGGGGGGGAAAGGAACTGCTTAATTAGCTTTAATGTGTTTGGTTCTGTATGAGTTAGATGGCCTCACTTAAGTTATATATATTTTTGGGAGTTACTTTTTGGTATTTGTTGTTTTGATTTGGATTAGGTAAAATGTATATGTAAGTTTTTCTGTTTAATTAAAATGGGAATACATTTCCTATGCCTTTGTCCTTGTGCCTGATTGTTTGGTCCCTGGCAGTCCCTCACAGGATGAATTGCTGTAATTTTAATTATCCCTTGATTTATTTTATTTTTTTCTGCTAACACACTAAATTACGATGGGGAACGTGGTAAACATTACACCTGCTAAACAGCAGCATGTTGGCATTGTCATTGTGTAAGAATGGTGACTTTAGCATTTAGCTCTCAGCCCCACCTAAGTGCCACAGAGCCTCTAGCATGGCTGACTTATTTATAAACATATACACATTTTGTGCCCTGTATCTACTGGTATCCAGCTGAGCAGTTGAGACTTATTTGATACTTCTGAGAAGTCGTGTTGATGATGAAGCTGGATGGATGCAAAGATCAAGAATAAATGTACTCATTGACGTTTAGTTACAGTATGTCTTAGTTCATGGAGCTAGAGTTAATGTGAAAATCTTATCTTTATGGAGGTACTTAACTGCTCATTAGTGTCACATTTAGAAACCCAGCATGTGTGCAATGTCATCAGATGGGCTGGCACTGAGCCTAGATTCCTGGCTCTTATTGTCAGAAAGGTGTGATATAAATAATACAGAATGGTTTGTTGTAAAAGCTTAAAAGGATGGTTATCCGTAAAGAGGTCATTTGTGTATTGCAATTTATTTTTTAAAAGTAAAGTAAAATTGCACTTAGCTCAGTTCCTGTTCAATTTCACTGCAATGACCTAATTCCTGTCAGCACATTAATGGGTAAATATAAATGCTTTAAATCCCCACATTGTTTCTACAATCCTTTAATTCTGACCAGTTTGTGCTTATTCTGGTAATCCTCAGTTGGTTGGCTAACAGTGATAGATGGGAGGCGTTTGCATACAAGAGAGTAGATCTCATAGATTTCAGTTAGCATTTAATTAGCACAATTGGCTCTGGTGCTGGTCTTTGAGGATCACACAAAGCTACATAACTGAAACTAATGAGATTCACAGTCTCTGACAGCTGGTGTCTTAGTCCACTAAAAAGGCATTGCCGACCATAACATCCCATTGCCAGATCCATAGACCACTACTGCCAGCGCCCTAGCCACGTGTGATCCTCCCCAATGAATTTGCAACATATTCCAAAGCTGCTTCATGATGAATTGATTAATCGATGAGTCAAGAGACAGAAAATGACAACAATTTGATATCAATAAAATCTTTTAAGTTTTAAGTCAAGAAAGAATTCCAAACTGTTTTAAGCTTATATCACTATTTCATATATCACTTTTAATTGAATATTGGTAGGACAAAAAACGAACAAAAAACAAAAAACGTGCTTGCAGAGAGTTAGATGAGGAGATTCATTCTACTCTGATATCCGTCCAGTCAATTTGTAACATACAGAACTTGAATAAAGACTAGATGTTACATGTACTCTTGTCAACATAAGGCTCTGTTGTCATATCATATGCTGCTGGTGTTCAGCCCTCATACCTGAGGTCATGTACTATAGTTGCTTTTGAAAGCTGTAGTGAAATTCAACCTTGACGGGATCAGAAACGGACACCTGGACAAAACGTTCAAGTGTTTCTTCAGAACTGGCTCATTCCTCAGGGATACTAGTGTAATGTAGGTGGATGACAGATGGATATAGGCTGGAGAGATGCAGTGTTGTCTTTGTGTGGAACTAAGGAAGCAAGTTGATAACCAAGGAAAATTACAACTGCATTTGTGAGAACCATCATGGCATATTTATCCATTGCTGTCAAACTCTCAGTGTTTACTGATTTCATAAGGGGCACCAGGAATACTGTGAGAAATTAAATAAAACAAGATTTCAATCTGTGTTATAACAAAGCCATGCCCACTGTCCTTGAGACAATGAAAAGTTCGGGTGAGGTTATGAGGTGTTTGCAGGACAGCAGCACTTAAGTGGCTTTGGGAAACAATTTAAAAACATTTCCCTGTGCGTCACAATGTTTTTTATTTTGGGCCTTAGGCCAGCTTGCCTCCTCTCCGTGACAGGAATGCCGAAATTCAAGCCACGCTGTTTGATGTTGTTCTTGTCTCTGATGATGGCCACTGCAGCACTTCACAACACCAGCAAATCTCCTTTGGTTGATATCTTCACCCTCTTTCCACTTAGGTGTTTCTTTTTTCTTCTCTCCACCCCTTTCCATCCCATTTTTCTGCTCAGTTGCGTGGAAGCCTGGGAACCAGTCAAGGGAGATTTCTAAGTGGAATGGAGACATGTTTGCTTTCGCCTGCCTTCATTTTCAGATGGCTCACAGTCACGGGGAAAGTTCTTATTTCCTGCAATCAGTCATAGTTTACAGTTGATTATTTGTGAAGAATGTGTAATAAATATCTCCATCAGGCATTTTTAGACTTAAGTGGCAGCATAGATTCTGTCTAACAATGACATTGTTATGATCAGGGCGTAAACTGAAGCATGCACAATGTGAGAAATCACATCCATTCAACATTCATTTTCTATTGTTTTGTATCTTAAAACAAAATGGAACACAAGCCAATAGCATATCTACTCTCCAGTACATAGATGCATCATAGTCATAGTCATACTTCCAATGTTTTGGGAGGAACAAGAACACAAATCAATACATGAAGACACATACAGTACATGCCAATAGCAAGGGAGAGCAATACAAATAAATAGAAAATGAAAATAGAGAAATCTTTTAAGTAAGTAAGAAAGCAGTTACTGGATAAAACATATACTTCAAGTTATACCTCCATCACCACCCATTTTCCAGATGTTCCTCACCGTTGGACATTCCCAAAACATAGCATGACTTACCATGAGAACAAAATGAGCAATAGGGTACTAGAGTATTTTCATTCCAAATAATTATCTCAGGGAGATGTTAAATTTATGAATTCATTTATAATGGCTTATTGATTCCTAGATGACTGAATGAATGCTGTTGACCATGCTAACTGCCACCATCTTAATGGTAAGACTATTGCAAATGATGGGCTCAAACTTACTTTTGGTTAATATCAAAGTGATTTTAGGTTTATTTTCTTCATCGGAGCGCCTCACATTTCCTGATGCTGGGTTATACCCAACAACTAGGGCATGGAGAAGAAACACCAATAATATCAAAATGTGACACATGTTGGCCTCCCACTTCCTTTAATCTCCATACGGTTGAAGGTTTCGTATGTGTATATGTATGTGCGCGTCTGCCTTCATGGTGTCATATATCAGTGAGTGTGGCTCCGGGTGGAGCTTAGACAAAGAGGTGGCTTTCAGCCATACCCCCTGAGGAAGCCCAGCCTAGATAATGATGGGGGAGAAGAGGACAGATCTCTCATATGACTCCTCCTCCCTCCATGAATGTCCATTGATCTGCCCTTGATCTTCATGTCTGTATACACACACACACACACACACACACACACACACACACACACACACTCTTTATGATTCGATTTCTCTAGATGTCTCACCTTTCTCCTCCCTCTTTGACCTCTCTGATCCATTCACTGAGTCTCATCATCTCATTCACAGCTTTTCTTTCCTGTCTGCTGATACAGTTCTGTCTATGATCCTTGTCTTTTTCCTTCCTTCCTGCATCCCCCCATTCCCTCTTTCTCACATGTTTTTCTGTCTCAGTGGTTTTTGTGCTGTCTCGCTCACTCTTAGTCTTTTCTTAATGCTCAGGGCTGCAGAATAATGCCCTGTGTGATTTCCCACTCTTGTCTTTTGTCTTGGCTTTGGCATTGCTGCCTTTCCCACCATGACTGTCTAATTCCAGGGCAGATTTAGTTCTATAACTAAGCATAGCATCTCCTGATCTAGAAGCAGTGGAATAAAAACAATATTATGTGTTTTCTTCAAATCGTATGTATTTTACTAAATTGGCAAGTATTGTATCCTAAAAACAATATTGTCTTTTAGATTTAACTTGTTAATGTAATTTCTTCACAGTGAGAATTTAGTGATCATTTGTTGTCAAAGTTATATTATATGGCGGACCAGGAATAATTAAGTAATACATTTATAAATGAATACATTCAATGGAAAGTAAGTGGGGAAGTAAATCAAATAGGGGCATTTATATGCAAAGGGAAAATAATACAGAAATAAATATAGAAATATCTATTTATTTCATCAATTAATTAATGGCTACATTTATTTTTTATATTATGTTTGGTGCATTTAATGGCATATTAATTTATTTATTGAGTAATTTATTTGTTCTGGTCCTCCATACATTACAGCTTACTGCACTGCCCCCAAGTGGCCTAAACATCAGTAAATGCAGGTTTTATGCTGCTTGTGCATAAAAAAACAAACAAATGTATCAAATGGCCCATAAAACAAAGAAATATATTAAGCCATACTGTGGTTTGTGCACTGTTTAGACCATGCTCAGCATAAAGATCCATATGCTACAAGGCTACAGGCAGGAGTATTTAATGCTAAACATTTTGGGTGGAGTATCATTCAAGTCCTGACATCCTCAAAATCTAAGATGAATCTCAGACAAAAATGGCAGATGACCTTCTATATTCCTTGACTTGTGCCTCTAAATGTTCAGAATTTCTTCATCCATAGAAAGACTGAGGATATGTATGATGTGATGATAGTGTTTTCCTTCATGCGTCAGTTAATCACAAGATCTACTATGAGTAATCTTCTGCCAGCGTCAGCCTGTCCAAGGCCAATGAGACTGTGTGTGTTTGCGTGTGTATATGAATGGTGGAGCGAGGTTGAGTCAAGAGGTCACCATATTACAGCTGTTCAGCTCTGGCTTGGCACACAAAAGAGGATCATATTACATAACAAAGACTGAAATCCATATTTGTTTTTATTGTGTAGCAGATGAACAACAGAACAATGTACAAAACAAGACAAATTATGCATTTTTCACAAATGTATGTATCGTTTACTTAATTTTCATCAGTTTTTATCATCAGACACCAGTTATTAGCTGAATTAATCTTGGTTTTACTTACAATGTTTGCAACCTAGGTACATTGTAAGTTATCTAGATTGTTGTAAGTTGTAAGTAACGTAATGTTAATAGATAAAAGAACATGCAAGTATTCAGACAATTATCAAGTTGTAAACTTTACAAATGGAGCTGACCCCTGCAGAAATGGGTGTAAATGTGCAAAGTGACACAGAATGTACAAGAATGAGTGCAGATCATGTGAAGCTATATTTTGGTTGTCGCCTGTGCTCTTTCAGGTGATTGAGTCTCTGGGCATCATGATCTACAAGGCTCTGGATTATGGGCTGAAGGAGAATGAGGAGAGGGAGCTCAGCCCTCCTCTGGAGCAGCTCATCGACCTCATGACCAACATGGCAGAGGTAGAGAGGGAGACCTGCCCTGACGAAGGCTATGAGGCCACAGAGGAAGAGGATGAGGCAGATGATGACCCTAACAACATCTCCAGTGTTCACGGCTACAGAGATATCTTCAAGGTAGGAACCGTAGCTGAGTAAGTGACTGTGGCTGTCTTTTCTGTGTTTACTGGCCATAAGTTAATTAGGCAGTAATTTTGACTGATCGCAAACCACCCATTGTTGCTACTGCTGGAGGCGTAAAACACATCACTTCCTGTTTTCAGGCCTGGGAAAGGCTGTCGCTCACACTGCTCTCATAAATATTTTACATATACATGTAAACATACATAGGATGAAATGTAATGTAATGAAAAATGTGTGACTCATAATGATGAACCCTCAAAGAATTATCACTCTCTCAGCTCTACAGAGCATTTTTGTGTCTTTCATTTCATTGTTTTGGTTTTATAGCTCACAACTTAACTGTTTTGATTCAGTCAGAAAAAGCTCTGCTAAACTCACTGTACGCTACCGGCTTACCTACCTACCTGTTAGAGACTAGCTGGTGAACTTAGTGGAGCATTAATCAGCTAATGAGCTAAAGAGATATTTCCCTTAGGAGTTGGTGGAAACAAAAACAGAGCTCAAAGAAGAGTAAATATTGAAATTTAATTTGTTGGGTTGCCAGAAACACGACTACAAATGACATGACATAAAATGTATAGTTCTGCCCTTTAAATGCTGAGGTTTAAAAGTTTTAATTTAATTACTGAGCATAAGTTGTTGATTAAGTACTAGAGAGAAGCAAAACATTAACAACAACAGCTGTGAGGAGTCTGAATGTTTGGATTCCAGTAATGGAAACAGTGCACTATACATATCATTTACTTACTGTGAGCTGAAGTACCAATACAACAATTTGAAGGAGCTTCTTTGCAAGTAAAAATCTTGCATTCAAAATTTTGCAAACTGTAAAGTATTATTAACAATATATGCTTAAAATATCAAAAGTAGAATGACACATTATGCAGATTGGCTCCTTTCAGAATGGAAAATATATAATTTGTATTATTAAATTATTATTACTGATACGTTAACGTTAATGTTGTTAGCATTTTATGTTTTAGCAGGTTGAGGTGGAGCTAATTTGAATTACTTTATACACTGTTGGGTAGTTATTATATAACAATGTGTCCTATATATTGTAATCTCATCATATGTTTTAGACAAAAATGTTCATTTAAAAAGTAGCTATTAAATATAACTGTTTAATAATATAATCAAGTATTATATTTCCTTCAGCAATGTAGTGAAGTAGAAGTAGAAGTATCCTAAAATGGAAATACAGTTCTTGACTAAACATAATCCACTGATGGATTCTGGGAATAGAAAAGAGTCGTTCAGGAAAAGATGTGTGTGAGAATTATGTTAAACGTGACTCCGAACACAGAGATTGGAACCACAGTCTGGCTGCCAGCCTCATCCTTGTGGGGGGAGTCATGTATCTCTGTTGTCCAGTGGAGTAGAGTCACTGTGTCAGTCCTCACATGGCCTCACACTGTTTACATAATGACCACATACCCAGTCACACACACAGACACACAGACACACAGA
>JAVQJL010046093.1:0-14480 GCA_036024295.1 Nannoperca obscura
GACTGAAAGTCCTCAAACAGGTCATTGTTCTTTAGAAAGATACACAACTGATTGGCGACTGCTTTCTCAAGGATCTTGGAGAGAAAAGGAGGGTTAGATATCGGTCGATAATTTGATAAATGGCTACTATACTACATTAAGACATATTTTATGTAAAGTATTATGGTCTATGATGGCAGGAAAAGAAATTGTAAACAAGAAAAAGATATATTTCTCTTTCTCTCTCTCTCTCACATACAAACACAGGGTTGCAAAAAAACTGACAGCAAGTGATGTTTATGACATTATGAGGATTCATTAAAATAACTTAACCATATTGATGAGTCTGAATTTCTGAATTGTTATATATATGCATACCTAAATATCTAGGCATTGTTGTCCATGGATGTTCACATTCAATGTAGTTTGATGTTTGCAAAATCTTCACATCTACCACACAACCTTTTTTATTGTTTTATAAATATCTATTCTGATAATTCAATATATCCAATGTCACCATTAAATAAAGCTTGAACATATTGAATCAGCAGTCCTCTGCAACAACAATTTGCATTAAAAGCTTCACAAAGGCTGTGTTTATTGCATGGCTGTTGTGTTATGGCCCTTGGTGTTGGCATTTGAATGAATAGCTCCAAAAACATTAACCTTGGGGGATAATTTCATGCCAGATTAAATATCCCCAAACTCGTACTCAAGAGGTGATTACAGATGCATTCAGCAGCACAGTGCAAATGGATTGGGTCTTCATCACACATATTGTAAGTACATGCACATCCCAAAGTGAACAAGCAGTGAGTACCATCAAAAATGGATTGTCAGGATACACATGGATGGCAGCAAGCATGACAAAGAGTTTGCTGATGTTTGGGAAGGAAGTAAATATTATGGAAGAAAGTGACATGCATCTTTTAGTGAAAGATAGACTTATATATCGTGTTACTTGTGCAGCCAGGAGTTAACATAATTCTACTAATCTGGTTTCAATGACAACCGAGATGCACCAACTGAGACGCATGCTGAAGGTTTACAAGGCCAAGGAGAAAACAGACAATTTCAAACTTCTATTACTCTTTTTAACCTGACATTTTGTTGTTCTTGTTTGTGCAAGATGTTAACAGGTTTCACCACAATGTTACCAAAAAATGTTTTATACATTTTGAGGAATTGCTAATGGTCTTTAAGTAAGACAAGTGCTGTGGTAGGTTATTAGGTACGGCCTGGATGTGTAAGTACAGCTTGGAGGTATTTCTACATTATTCTGTATTCCAGTTAAAGCTACTCTGTATTTATATTTGCTGTGATGTAATTTATGTATGGAACTTGTGTCGTGATAACAGGTGGGACACTTCATCAGTGAGTAGCTATGGCAACTGTGATTGCGACTCTCATAGAAACAATTAAGCTAACATAAATTAAATTCTACCACATTACTATTTAGCTAACTGCAGAGCTTTACACACATTACACATTTAACATAAATACATTTAACTAGCAAGGAACACACCATCCATGGATACGTTTGAAAAATGTATTTAACAGAGGTACATGTTGAATGTTAAAGTTGTGATGATGGTTTGGGGAAGCTTCATGGGGAAGTCCGCCGTGGCACCCGGGTACGACGAACCCCCAAAAAGCCTCCCATTACTGGAGAAGAGAGAACCGATTTAAGATCTTGGATCTGACCGGATGTAACGGTGGTATGCTTGTGAGGACCCATGGCCCGTGATTTGAATTAAGTGGGAGGCTGAAGTGGCATAGTAAAACCCCCCCAAAAAACGATAGACGGAGCGGCATCCCGGTGCCGGTCGCCCCATGCCGATGCTAGCAGCTGTGGTCGGTGGACGGCAGAGGGTGCCGGCAACCCGGTGCCGGACGCCCCAGCCGATGCTAGCTGCTGTGGTTGTTGGACGTGGACAGCCGAGGGCCTTGGCATCCCGGCTGGTGCTATCAGCTGCCATGCGCAGTAAGCAAGAGCAAAACGAGGCATGGTTACATATGGTATTTATGCGGAAATTGCGTAGTGATGTAGTTGACGTTATGGTGGTGTGTTCCTGCTCCCGAAATTCTGCTAAATAGCTATGTTGGTACCTGCACCAATCCACACAGACAGGTGTGGCCAACCATTCCACTCACCTTGTGATCACACTGGCTGCCTATGGTCGGAAACCTATCTCTGCTGCAACATCAGCTGTCTGTCAGCACCAACCAAAACCTCTCACAGCATCCACTGGAAAGGGGTCAAAGGTAATCGACCAGGATTCAGCGATTAAGTTTGGTTATGTTGAGGCAAGTAAAACTGCTTGTTAAGGTTAGCGAAAGATCATAGTGATTGTCAGATTGACAATATTTTTGTTGCACCTGTTTTGGTGTTTAACTTGGGATTTCTGACATTATATATTAACCAGAATCAGAATCAGAAATACTTTATTAATCCCAGAAGGGAAATTGTTTTTTATACAGTTGCAGTGCTCAATAGAAGTTATTGAAGAATAAAAATAATAATAATAATAATAAACAGTAGAATATTAACAAAGATACAAATGTCATTTCAAGTTAATTGCATAAGAGGATTTTGGTGATTTGGATTTTGGATTTTGGTGCCTACACCTAACCAAACTGTGACCATTTCACAACGTTAACCACAGTTTGGTGTTGTTTAGGAAAAGATCATGGTACGTACTTTTGGTGCCTAAACCATACCAAACTGTGACCATTTCACATGTCAACCTCATGTTAGAAAGAAAGCTTCTTTTTTGCCAGAAAGCCTTTGATGTTGAGAAAGTGAATTCAGTAAAAGATAGAATAGGAATACTTGGATTGACCCTTTCTACAGGACAGTTAAATCTTCAGGAGAGTGTCCCTGACTACAGGGTTTTGAGAATCAATAAGAATATAATATATAAGCAGGGTGGACCACAGTGAACACATGAAGGTCAAATGAAAAAAACAGACAAACGTTAAACACAAGGTGTGGTAACAGAAGGGAGGCATGAAGTGAGAAGAGCCAGGAGAAGCTCTCTGAACAGCTAACTAAATCTAAATGCTCATAACTTAAATTGTGTTTGAGAAATAAAATTTGAGGGTGAAAATGATCTTTTTCTTCTTCTTCAGCTGATTTAATATTGTTTCAACCAAATAACCCCAGGAAGTAAGGAACTTAGTCCTCTTCGTACATTGCACATTTTTGTTTGCCTGCACTGCACCTGGAGAGACGTGATTAGGAAAATACACCAATATGGCTTTGAAAGCTTTGTTAAGCAAAACAGAGTTGCCGGGTAATTCTTTTTACTTTGCTGCTGCTTTACTCTGATTTTTGAATTGATGTTGCAAACAAGACATGCACAGGTGAATATTATGTGTTTTGCTTATTTCTAATTTAGTACATAACTACATGCAAACAATTAGCAATTAAAGTTAGCCTCAACTTTATCTTTCTTCTCATAACACCTACTTTGCTTCTGACCTGGTTCCTCCAGTCAAAAAAGCCGATTGAGTTCCTGAGGTTCCGATAAAGTTGCTGTAGTGTAAAAGAACATATACAGTTTGTATGTGGTTGTATGCCACTAACTAGTTAGCACATCTAGTGCATTAATTAAAATAATAATTTTTGGGATTTATTCTTGGCATTTTTACAACAAACGTTACGCAGAGCTGGAAAGTTTTAAATTACTTTACGCAGCTTTTTTTCCACTGTGCACATTATCATTGCTTTATGAAACAAAGTCACAACAGTTGGTAAAAATAACAGTGTGGAAATCGGATTTGCTCTCACTGCTGTGACCATGAAAGGCTCAGCTGTGCCCAACAGTCCTTGGCCAACAATTTTGTTGACTTGCCAGTCTTGCCTGTGTTTTCCTAGTAACTTTTTTTTCTTCGCTGTGCTGGTTTGTTCAGCTGAGATGTGTGTGTGTGTGCCCCCACCCCCCTTATGAACATGGAGTGTTATCTGGGATTGCCGACTTTATGTTGCTAGCCGCGATTGACTTGCGGGCTGCTCCCTAATGTGGATTAGGCACCAAAGTGCATTTATTCAAATTGTGTTGATGGTAAAAGAGACAGTAATGTGTGTGTTATGTTTGTATTAACCTTGTTAGTGTGTATATGTGTTAGTTTCCTTGCCGGACAAGTGTAAGAAATTATGTGTGTGCATGCGTGTGTGCATTATCCGTAGTTTCTAAATGATCATTTATAGATGTTTTTCCAATTTATGATGTATTTTTGTAAGTTTGGTGATAAAACACATTTCTTTTTGGGGTTCTTCTTTAGGAACCCCTGCTCTACTAAATGGAATTCAGAATGAATTCGGAATTCAACAAGTTAATTGTTGCCTGGGCCCAGACACTTCTGCCCACTCCACCAAGTTAACATATTCAGATCTGGCATTATAACATGAAACAGCAGTTTATCGGTTGAACTGTGAACGATCCAATGAGTGCCACAGGGGGACTGGTGATTTGCCAATCAGTATCACAGATGGGATTAATGCCGTTGTCAAGCATTGTCATTGCCTGGGTTCAGATCTTTGAATCCGCCCACTCCACTGAGTGGACTAACTCTTCATAGATGGCATGTCTATATCGCCCAACATCGTAGTTTGTTTTTACATCGCTCCACCCTTTAGACCTGGGCAAAACCAGTATGTTGGCATGGCTACACATAAGTGTCGACTTAAATGATGTTAGATTCAACTTGATAGTTCTGTCTGATCAGGCAAGGTTAATTGTGTTATTCGCTGTAGAAGCAATGGTTACTGGCAGGGCTGCTTAATTACAACCTACTGGACCATAAACGTTCTGGACTAAGATCTAATTAAATGTAAAATGAAAATGTGTGAATACAGAGAAATGGTTTGTATTTCTCTTGTTTTTGGTATACAGGTTGAAATGGACTTGAATTATATTCTCCTTCAAGTGCCTATTGCATTAAGAAGAACAGGATTTTTGAGACTACACAAAACAAGATAAAACTTTATTAAATCCTGTGGGGAAAGTTACTCAATGCCACACAATATAAAATCAATCAATCAACGTATCACTGAATGTGCAACTCATTACACAACTTGGAATTTAGAAAGTATAAACAAAAATGGAAAGTAAATTGATTTATTCACAGTAAAGTGAAACTCCCAATGTTGCATATTTGGATGATATTATTATTTTATGAATGATCAAACAGGGATCAAGCCAGGGGAGAAAAAAGTACACTGTAGAAAAAAAAGTGTAATGTAATATAGTGTAATTAAGCCTATATCATGTTGAGCCAACAGAAGGGAGACGTGTAGCCTTTTAGCAGGTTTATTGTATTGCCCACATTTTCCCCAGAAGTTCTTCTCCCACGTCTTTCCCACACCCATACAGGCATGCACTGTAGGTTCTTCCATATTTACCATCACTAACATCACACTTCTCCTTTTCATACAGCATTTCTTACTAACGTCACATTATAATTGATATTTGCTTCTGCTATTCTTACAGGATGAACGTCTGTGTTCAGCAACTACACAATGTAGAGTATATTTTTTTCTAATTTAGTGGACCACTACCCTTTCCTCCTTTTCTCTTATTTCATTTTTACATCTTTATTACTTGTCAGTTATTTTCTGTCAGGACTGCACAAATGGAGGGAGGAAATTAAAGGCTTACTCAAAAAGAATTGATAATGTAATTTTATTATAAACTAAATAATGTGTTTAAAATTAGATTACTGAAGGGCTGTGGCCCTACTGTACCTTTTTTGTCATACAATAGTCTTGTCTTGCGTCTTGCTGATTTGTTTCAATTCAGAGTAAGGAGTAACACATTTATGTTTTGTTTTATGTGTCTTGTACTGATTGTGTGCCACTAATTATCATATTAAACAAAGATAGTGTCTGTGTTACCACTACACAGTAGCTGCAGACATCAGCAAATTCAACTGAATGCTTTTTAATGACACTTTCATGCCTTTAAATGCATTTTTTGAGCCCTGACTGTTTAAAGCAATATGTGAACAATGCAGCTTTGTCCAAGTTAAAGTCATAAGGATGTTGCAGTTTGACACTTTAAAATGTGTTCTCATTTGTGAAATTTGTACACAGTACAACACAGTGTAACTGTACACAATTACACAGACATATTTGTGAATATTACTTTTATATCCAGTGCATCAACAAATTGAAAACTCTGGAAGACAACTGATTTCATATGATATGAAATCTCCATCTTCTAACGTGATTTGTGCATGTAATCTGAGTAGTGAAGTGTCTGACAAGTTGAACTTTCTCTTAAACTCCATCATTGACGTGGGTCACAGAAGTCTGTGGAGCTATTAAGAAGGGACGGAAGGATTTGGGCTGATTTTAACACCTCTCTTGTCTTTAGGAATGATGGCCACTTCTTCCTTCAACACACACACTTCTTCTCATTTGGTTACTTACACACATGCATGCACACATGCACAAAAACACACTCTTTCACACTCTCTTTTTGTCACACACTTCTCATCTCCTGCTTCCCTCTTTTCCCATACTTGAATTTAACTGGCATGAGAAATGTGGTAAAAGTGGAGGACTTGGTCTAACTGACTATATTAAACCACAAGCCGCACTGATTAGGACCAGATGATTGGCGTGGCTCTTAAATATCTCTTCATAAAAACCCATGAAATAAAATATAAACCCACTGTACTAAATCAGTTCTATGCTACTAGATGCATCTGTCTTTATGTGGGAGGAACTTAAGGATCACCACTGATCTTGTGTTGAACTGCAATATAATCCTTGTTAATAAATCACATTCCCAGACTGAATGGGACTGGAGTCACTTGTGTGAATGGTGGTTTGGCCTTCATAAAACAGCGAGTTCAAATCAACCGTTGATCTTCCACTGATGAGAGATGTAATCTGTGTTGATAAATCACCTCTCTTTTATCTTGTGTGGGAGCATAAAACATCCCACTCCCATGAATATTGGCAGTATGCTTTGGTAGTTGCTTTGCTCTATAAATTTAGCTTTGGCTTTTGGATTGAAGGACACGGTTTGCTGCCTGTATAGTTTTGATTGTGCATTTTATTTTCTTACCTTGACTAGATTTTGTTTGGATTTTAATGCAGCTGCAGCTGGAACTAACATTCAACCTACTGTATTAAAGTGATTTAAAGCCCTATCATCAATCATAACTTAAGACTTTAGTTTGCCCATAAAGTGACAGTCGTTATTATGATGTGACTGGCTGGAACCGCAACACACACAGGGGGTGACATAATGACAGGAACATCTATATAAATCATTACAACCCAGTGCAACAGCTCCGCAATAAGAACTTCCTTATAATGAAGCTTCAAATTCATGTGAAAAAGGTGTTGATTTATATGCTTGTTAATTTGTGGAGTATTTCATTTTATTGTATTTTTTGGTACATAAATATCATCAAAGGAAGCTCAGCTTCTCTTTCAACATTTCATAGTTCCTTAAGGTTCATACTGAGGCTATCTCCCGCTTCCCATTACATGCTGTCACTTAAAAAACTATTTTTTCTCCCATTGCTCATTTATATTCTCTAATAGAACTCAAAGAAAAATGGACTCACAGTGGCTCACCTGCTCATCTATGCAGTCACTCTTTGTCCCACTCAGTGGCAACAGTTTCAGAAATATTGACAGATTGGTGATGGTGAAGGACATATTCACGTAAATTTTAAGACTGTCCTCCCAAGAAAATCAACAGCATCAAATCCCCCAAAAAACTGAAATTGCCCTCTAGGTGCCATAGGAATTATGACTCTTGTCCATCAGGTGCAAAGGAGGAAGTAGTGTGACTTTTCAACAGAACCACAAAATCTACAGGTGGGAGAAAGTCGGGGTGGATCAAAAGGACCTCAAAATATCAGATTTTAACAGGGTGGGACACTGTCCATTTCCAGTTTAATACCAACAGTGGGTTTATTTTTACCACAACAGCTGTTGTTCCCTAACGTTATCCAAGTTGTTATCATTGTAACTATGACAGCAAAGCTTGCATGATGAAGCAATAACTTTAAACCAAACCATGATCTTTTCCTTACCCTATCCTAGTTGTTTTTATGCCTAATCCCAACCAAACATTAACTATAGGATTGTTATATCATAAAACAGTTGTTTTTCCAACAGTGATTTGTAATTGCTTTGGATGGCACAGACAAAAGACATGATTCTGTTGGTAGTGGCATGAGATGAGAAAACAATCATGTGTAGTTCTAGAAGCCATGAACAAACAACATATTTTGCAATTCAATAAGTTGTACATTTCATACTCATCAACTGATCAACTTTCTGCAACTTTTGTTGTAAACAGAGATATATCCGTAACCAGCAACCTTAAAGTGGTATCCTCTGAATATTTAGTTAAACATTCTGGAGATTTGTTTTTAGAAACTAACCAAAGATGACAATTATTTATTTATTTCACATTATGTTATAGCTGTCAGTAAAATTGGCTCTTTCAGATTGTAATCCTGTTACCTCCTGTTAGATGTGATAATGACAAGGGTTTACAACCTTCTGCTACAAGCATGCATGCTAAGTTGTGATGATACTGTAAATGTGCAAGTTGAGAAGGATATTATTTCACTGTGGTTTGTATAACATTTTAATATTAGTGTCTTCCCATTAACGACTATGCAGTGACAAAGCATGATTCAGAAGGTGAACTGTTTTCAACTCCATGGGTTTGAGAAGAAATGATCTGAACAATCACAAAGCCTATTCCCTCAAGTGCCTCCCACCATTTCTGTTTGAGACTGTTTGAATAAAGCCAGGAATTCCTGAGGGATTTGCCTGTCTGTGGAGGGAGGAGATGAGTCTGAGATCGCATTGGAATCCCTGACTTGCATACAATCAAACCTTTGTACACATACCTATCTTTGCTGCTTCTCTTTTCGTTTGCAAAGGCACTCTTAGTATTTGTTGACTGAATAAAAATAAATTGGAACACTTTTAACTGAATACATCCATTTAATATGGTTTGAAATTTTAGTGTTCATATTTCAACAGTGCTGGAGCTTAGTTAAAGCCTGATTAATTGGTAGAAAATGTTTTACACCAAAACAACATTTGTTGAATAATTTATTTATATGATGTTGAAGTAGCAATGACCACTCTGTGGAAAGGTCAATTTCCAGCCAATGTCACTAATTATTTCCATGACACAGACTCAGTGGTGTCACATCTCACTTCTGCTTCCCACCATTTAAACTGTTCAATAGGAGCATTTGAAATCAGAATTCATCATTTTTTTCTGTTTATGCTTTTTTCCTGAAGAAAACCTTTTGAAATTACAAACTTCCTACAGGACAGTGTTAAAATCAGCAGAATGTGCTGCAAGGATTTTATTGTCCTGAGACAAATTACACAGCTTAAAATGTTTAATGTCTCCACTGTGTTTTAATTATACATTTTTAATTTTCTTTCTCATTAATATGGCTATATAATGAATTGAGTCAGGTCTGCACCATAGATTGCCACATTAATCCCTCTAGTCATAATCAACTATAGGGAAGGATAATGGTGCCCTAAAATGTCTTTCCACTTAATTACAAAGCACCTCTGACATAATCAACATCCATCACAGAAAGGTGAAGGTAAAAAACTTTTGAAAACACACACCAAATGTGATGCATAACATGTGTCACATTGGACTGGAGTGCTGTCACTTGCTCAGACTGTGAGCTTGAGCACCCACAGGTGGAATAACCATGGTTACACCTTGTTTTCTTAAAGCAGGATTTTTTTACTACCCACAGGATCCTGGCAGCAGGAGGGAGTCCATGCTGCTTGCATCCCCTGTTGAGGATCCCTGATGTGATCCTCAACAGCATGAAAGCACAGAAAAACATTCAGTACCCACAAAGCAATGGTTAGAAATGGTGCACGGTAAATTAAACTGCCCTACAAGCATAATAAAAACATAAATTATCATAAAGCCTAACTGGCGGTCAATTTAAAGCAAGCTGAGCCTTTGACGTACTAAACAAGCAGGCCGAGGTAAAACAATCAGAAGACAATTGATTGCACTGTGTAAAATATACAAAAAACAAGATCTCACAATCTGATTCAGATCAGATTACCACGGTACCTTGAGAAACCCATTGTATTATGATGAGATCACGCCCCTGGTCTTTCATCTGGTTCCACCTTCAAGAAAATTTAAATGTGTAAGGTAAACTACATGGGGCTGTCCATTAGAGTTTGATGTGGTTTATGTGTGTGTGTGTAACGTGTTTGGTTGGATGGTGTGTGCAAAATAGAAAAGGTTTATCCTCTGGGGATAAATGAGCAAATTAAAGTATTGGAAATTGAAATCTTTGGCACAAGATACTTTATTAGCACAACTTTTGGTTTGTGACAGATAGAAGATTTGATTAACTCATAAAACACATCTTATAGATCAGACATGTCAGTACCTTTATTGATCTTTGTCTGTTTGCCTGCCTCAGATCAACACGTCTGGAGCATATAGGGGTTCAGTGTAAAAGTGTGGATGTTTTTTTACACCAGTGTCCCCAAGTTACTGTTATTACTTTCTGCTGTCTTGTGGCTTTAATTTAAAATAAAAAGGTTCTTGTATGATTCCAGTAAGCTGAGTCCTGCCTCATATCAACCACATTTCACAATAAAAAAGATGATTAATACCTGGGCATATATGTCTGTGTTCAATGATGGATTCAGCTCTTTTCTTGGTTATGATGCCTCAGCAGTATGTGAATGATAGTTTAAAATATGACCTTGGGACACACACTATCCATCATTGAACACCCCATCCATCTAACTATGAGGGGGAAAGTCTGTTTATGTGTACATACACCCACCCACACACCTTCACAATTCACATGTGCTCTTACAATGCTGTGCATAAATGTGGACTCTCTGTGATGACTAGTTACTACTAGTTCATATCAAAAGAGTAGTTCAATGATCTACTCATCACTATTTCTCCCTGTGCCACTTTATGTGACATTTTTTTCTGCCTTCCAGATCTTGCCTTGACTTTAGCTGTGATTTGTGACTTTAGCCAGATATTTTCCATTTTCTGATAATGTTAGTTATTTGTAGCCTTCATCCTTGCTGGGTGAAGGGAACTATCTATCTATCTAACACCAGACAGGACAGCTGCTGTCCCATTAAGAGGTTAGGTTAGCTTCTGTTCACTTAAATATTCACTGTAAAATAAATTTGGATTAGAGGTGTCCACATTGTTGCACACAACTGTAAAATGAATGTGTCATGTGTCTAGTTTGGAACACCAATCTTTTTTGTCATTTTACAATTCTCCTCTATTTTGTTTTCCAGATAAGTCAATATCACAATTGTAAGAGTGAAAAACTGCAAGTCTTTACAGATTTATCTTGTTCATGCTATTTAGAAAACATTATAGGTGTCACATGATGGAAAAATGTGGTGTGAAAAAGCTTCAGTGAAAGTGTGAACTCGATCAGTTGTGTGAATGATACAGTATATGCACATTTAGATCATGCTTTGTCATACTCCGTTGAAGCACTGACAGCTAACCTGCACACACATACGCTTTGTTTCTTTCTGTCACTTTCTGTCTCATCCTCTGTCTCACACACACAGATACACAGACAGACCCATTTCTCTTCATCTATACATCCCCATGCTCGGGTTGTCTGCCTCCTGCCACCATGAAAGATTTATTGGATTTCATATCTCCACAATTTGACCCCAAGAGCAAGGGTTAATCTACCCTGTGCATGTGTCAACACAGTCATGAAATCATTAGTTCTCTCAAACAAACAAACAGACACACACACACACACACAGATAATAATGATTCTTTGTGTTTCTCATGTGTGTCCAGTGTGTGTGTGATTCTGAGTTTAAGTCTTTTGTGTGTTTGTGTTTACTTACCTGTGTTTACCTATGTTGCATTTGTGTGTAGGAACAGATCTGATCAGCCTGGATTCAAACGGAGGGAAGTGCAAATACTGTCTGTGCTTTTGGCATTTCAAAATTCTGATGAAGAACATTTCATGAAATATGGGAGAATCTTGGATTCACTCATACCTGATATATTGTGAGGTGTTTCAGTATAACAGAGAGCAGATTAATCAAGTGACTGCATGTGGTATTCATCACCTAGATCCATCACCTTGTACCTTCTCATCATGAGCCAAATTAGCCTAACGTTGCGAGCTGTGAGTTTTAACACAGCATTTCACAGCCGAATGGCCATGAATGTGGATGATACAAGATTTAGAAGCACGATACAGAAGATTAAAACTCCAATTGGAAAGCCTGATTTAAAAATGTCAGCAAGGGGTATCAATTTGCATTTTTTTTAAGTGGTCATGTTGGAGAATCATGTTGTCATGCTGGAGAAGCCAGCACGAGACTCTAACTTGGGCTTTTGTGTTGGATACATTATGGACAGAATACATGTATGATAAAGATTCTGTATAAAGTACCATTAAATGGAGAATGTATGTGGAAATGCTTCTATATTTCTTGATATGAAAAGTAGGCCCCTTAACATGTCAGTTAACATAAACAGTGACAGCCAATCAAGTTGCAATTATTTTAGGGACTTGTAGTTTATTTTTTGTAGTTCATTTTTGCGGGGGTCTGTACCAAACTAGCATGTTCCTTATGTCTGGAGAATATGTTTTGTAGGCCGAGGCATCTCTGTAGCACCACAGTGCTTCATTTATAATAGTATGTTGTGACAAATTTTACCTTTACCAATAAATTTGAGCTCCTGCAATTAGGACATTGGTGATGCAAATGTAATGAAGTTGTTGAAGCTGTTGTATATCATAAAATGAGAATCTTAACTTGCTATTGATCATCTTTATCTAGCAACTGTGAAGTTCTTTATGTTATTATCTGTGTTTATTTTTTTATGCTGAAAATGCTTCATTCCTAGCTTAGCCTATTTATTTTTTGAAGAATGCAAGTGGAGAAGTAGAGTGCATTTGGTGGTGGTAACAGCATTTAATAAAATTAAATAAATAAATAAAAATGATGCTTCGTCACTGACCAGACGTCGGCTGCTGTTCAACACACTGAATCCAAACTTTATTTCAAAAGACATTATGGTTTTTTCCCTTACTGTTGTTTTCTTTTGAAATTCAATTAAAAGCATTTTTATTAAGTATTTAGTTTATTATTTGGATTTTAAAAGAATTGCCAATAACCACTTCAGTTGACCCAAGCTATAATAAGATGTTTGGCATAGCATAACAGCAGTATGTAATTTATTCTGTGATCCAACTTTAATTAATTTTCCATTTTAATTAACTATAGCATGTTTACAGCAATAAAACAGAGCACTCCATGCCATTTAATTAATTTACTAAATTACTTTGCATACGCATTAAATAATCTGAGTGTCAGTTATAGGTTAAAAGTAAGTCTAAGTGTAACAAGCTAATACAAAACATTGAAAACATTGAAGATTGAAGAAAGAATAACTATAACACAATGTTTAAAACAATTTAAAAAATAAAGGCAACCGTGTGTGTGTATGTAGTTTGACCGTACTGGTCTGGAGTCAGAATAATGCCCTCACAATCAAGGTACTTCTTAAGAAGTCACATTTTTGTCACCTTTTTTTCAGTGACAGCCAACACAGTACAGCACTGAGCATGTCCATAGACAGAGAAACAAATACTTCCTTGATTGGGCCTCTTTTAAGCATACAGCCAAGATTCCTGATATAATTTAACCAAACTCTTAATCATAGCTCATAGTATGTTTATTACACTGACATCTTTTAAAGTGCTTTTACACTTATCTTCTCGACCCACAAACAAACCTGCAAAGGTATGAGCCAAACATCAAGCACACGTCACAAAGAACATTATTCACTTACCTACACACTTTACATTCACACACCATAGGCCCACTCACAGTGCTAAAACAGCTGTAGTACCACCGTTGTGGTATTGTCTTTCATATTGGTACTTTTCTTTGATTTTATGGTTTGTGAATTCCAACACAGTGGTTTAATTCACATAAAAGGACATTGTTCTGACACTCTCATTCGAATGACAGTGTGAGGGAGCTGGTAGGGGGTTGGTGGAAACAGAGGGAGATAGAGTGGATGGGATAAGGAAGAGAAATGAGTGCCAGTAGTGGTTAATGTGCTGTGTCTCAGCTTACCTGCTGAGGGTTTTGACATTTATATATTTTAGGAGTTAATAACTGAGCTGTGAGAACAATCAACGTTTAATTAGCTAATTCCCACTAAATCATATTATTGTTCCTCCTACATGAAGCAATGTAACCCAAATTAATAAAATGTCATCTAATTTTATTTGTCCTAAAGCCATTTTTAAGATAACATGTATTAATATATATATTTTTTTTAATCTAAGATAGACAATATCTACAGTGGCATGCAAAAGTTTGGGCACCCCTGATCATTTTCAAGATTTTCCTTTATAAATCATTGGTTGTTCGGATCAACAATTTCAGTTAAATATATCATATAGCAGACAAACACAGT
>JAVQJL010046096.1:0-21125 GCA_036024295.1 Nannoperca obscura
CCCCCCCCCCCCCCCCCCCCCCCCCCCCCCCCCCCCCCCCCCCCCCCCCCCCCCCCGGTGTGTTGGGCATTTGGTACGGCTTCCTCTACCCTCTTGTGTGAAAGACCACTACAATGGGAGGCCATTTGCAGCTTGTCCATATTGCGGTCCATGTACTATGGGGTATCAGGGGACAAACAGTATGTGCACATGTTTCGGTTTGCTTGTATATGCTCTTATATACTTACAAGTCTGCATCTGCAGTGTAACATTTTAGACAATGTGGATACCTTGCTGCACTTCATAGTATAGATGGCGCTACAAGATGTCACAGGGCGCCTGTACTAGAGTATATGTGGGCTTGTTGCGTGCATGTATGTGTGAGCGAGTAGTCGTTGGATGGGAGCAGTGAGGCGGAAGGGATGGAGGCAAAAGAGACAGGAAGGTACCCCCCAGGAGGGGCCTGGGGGCAGCGGGCCAGGGCTAGCCCCTCCAGCTCCCCCCCAGCACATTCTGCTCTGCTCTCAGACACTTCTATTGATTTGTCCAGCAGATATGGCCACAGGTTAGCTGCTCTGCTAAGTACTGCTCTTCTTCCCTTTGCCTGCAAACAAAGGCTGGACACAGGCTCAGTTTGATGTCAGGTGATTTTGGTTTCTTGGCATTACTTTTACTAGCCACACTACTCGCCCTACCTATAACTTTCTTTCCTTGCACAAAGCATGTATGAACCATCAGGGGGCACTGTTAGACTCACTCTTGCCCTTTAAACAAACCAACCCAAACCTGGCATAGTTCTCCATTGTCTTCTCCTGAGGCTGTAGGAAGCCATGAGTTCGCAGCTATGTCAGGTGTACAAGCTGTGAGAAAAGGCACTTTAGGTGTCAATCAATCCTCCGCCTTCATCTCAGGATCCCAGAAAGTAGAAATGCTGTGTTAATCCAAGCCCAAAGAAGATTAGTCCAAACAGCAGCTTGAAATTGTGCCTGTACTTTGCTATATGTGATCAACATGTGTAGCGAAGTGTAAAGTTTGAACCTGACAGATGTAGATGGAAGCCAAGGCAACTCTTGATCAGCTTAAGACAGTTCATCTCATTGCCAAGCTTTTATGTGATCGGAAATCAGTCAGCAGTGCCTCTGAGCTCGCAGACAGATGGATGAATCGAGTCTTCAAAAGGCCTCATTGGTGACACATTAACATGAGCCGGGTTTCCTGGAGGACTCTGAATTCTGAGCTGTCACAGGTGGCAGATGAGATAAAGGTACTATGCTGCTCTGCTTGTTTCGTAACATAACCCAAGTCATGTTGAGAAGAAAATTGGCACCTGCTTGACATCTATTAAAAAGCAGTTTCTGGGTTTTGAAGGAGGGTAGTTGTAACATGCCTTGTATTATTAATTAAAACAACCTCCTCTGAGTCATTATTAGCTTTTTATGTGACCGATGTCAGGTGTCAAAACAGGTGTGAGGGTAAAACAATGAACAGTGAAGGAAAGAACATCACAAGGGTGTGTGTCTGTGTAACCCACGCTTTAATTGCAAGCTAGTATGCCCTTACAAGACATTCCAACATACTTTATCATTGTAAATTAGGCAATTGCAATGTAGGACAGCCTAATACCAACTTGTCATGTCATTCGTTTTTCTTCTTACACATAGTTGAATGCCATTTATTGTTGCAGAGAACCAGACTGGTTAGCATATGTTAAGCTGCTCTTCTCTCAGATAGACAGTTGAGGCTTGTACTAACAATTTCAGACATAAGAAATAAAATGCTTTCCAGGCTGAGGACTACCTGCAACATTTGACTAAAGTGGCGAAATCAGGAGTCAAATGGCATTGCAGCAGTGGATAGGTCTGAAAACCAAAATCACATTAGTGGAACCAGCAGAATCTTAAGTGTTGATTTAACTTAGATTTGATGTTCAGCAGTTTTTTCAGCAGAATCTTTGCTGCTTTGGATTCATAGAGAGCTCCCACAAACAGCTGACTGGTTCCTCCAAATCCAACTATGTAACCATTTACTATAAATTGTCAATTCCTTGATGTGAGTGTCTCTGTCTGAACTAACAGAGAGGCCAGATCAACTGTGCCCAAAGTGCAGGTGCATCTGTCAAAAACAATACAATGATTCATATGTATTGGGTACAGTAATTAAAACCAAACCAAACAACATAGATCAATTGAGTAAGAAGAAGGAAGAACAGCAATCACAAGTGAAACCTAACCAACAGGGATTTAATAATACAGGATACAGAATATTGGCAAATATTATGAACTGGCATGCAAGACACTTCTCTGAACCACTCTTATGAAGTGCTTGTGTTAGTTTGTCTTTCTCCTGTACAGAGATTGATTGATTTATCTTTGGTACACTTGCCAGCTGCATAATTAAATACGAAAGATGCCTTTGACTTGCACACAAAGAATTTCAACCTTCCACCCCTTGTCGGGCTCCTAGGCACTCATAGCTGTTGCTGTTTGCTCGCTACCAATACCACTTACCTGCAACATGAACAGGGAGGACAGGGACTAATTGCAGGGACAAATGTTCCCGACTGCGGGGTTTGCATTTGTCTGGGCCTGGTCCAGGCCCTGTTTATCTCAACCTCTATTGGCAGTCATACACACACCACATGCGTGCGCTATGCTCTGATTTAACCAGAGGCAAAGCCCCCCACCCCCACCCCCACTCTCTCTCATCAAAGATTCATAAAGGCAAGGTTCTCAATGATTTTCTGTCTCTTCCCGTATTCACAGCCTGTTGTCCTCACCCTCCCTGTCTCCTGCCAGTTAGACAGGGAAGTCAGGCGGAATTACAGCTGAAGTGGCCGCTGGCTCCCAGAATGTGTGTGTGTGTGTGTGTGTGTGTGTGTTAGTGTTTGTGTATTTTTGGGGTGTGCGCTGTGTTAGACGTGTTGGTGTAGGGAGACACGGGGGTAGGACATGGGCAATAGGGCAAGGGGACGAATGGACAGTGACATGTTGATGTTGTACTAAAAATGTTAGGAGCCCCCATGCAGGGAAAGGAGTTAGACCGCGCCCGCTCCTCTCTTCCCCTCATGCACTCCTTCCTCTGTTCTTTGTCTTCCGCCCCAACCCCTGAGCCCTATGCGTCGTGGCAGCTTCCACACTGGCTCTAAAACTAGCTCAATCAGAGCCCCAGTCACCAGGCCCAGGGCACACCATCTGTAGCCCTCGGAGTCCTTCCGTGTGTATGTGTATGTGTGACTATGCAAGTGTGTGTTTACCTCCTTATTTATGTGTGTGTCCTTTTTGCGTGCAAGCTTACAAGCGTGTGTGGGTGTGTGTGTGTGTGTGTGTGTGTCTGCGAACTCAAACCACTGTGCCACAGCCTGTTAGTCTTGCTACTTACCAGGCTTAACCAGATGAGGGCCACTCAGCCCGGATCTAATTCCTTCGACTCTGGCAGCACTTCACTCCTGGCTCTTTTTGCCTCTCAAGTGTGCATCTGTGACCTTGGCTGACATCGGAGGGGGTTAAACTGTGGACTTGGAGATGTGGCCACAGCGATTGAGTTGTAAGCTATTTTTTGGAACAGAGCTTTCGCACAGCCATCTGGGCTTCTATGGAGCTCAGAAAGAGGTTATCCCTCTCTTACTCCCCACAGCTGACCCTGGATCAGCAGTAAGGGCAGAGACTTTAGTAAGAAGCATCCTTGCTGGGATAGGTAGTGCCAAGCGGGGCTGTTTGTGAAGTGGAAATCAAGAGTGGAAACTAATGAAGAGAGTTGATCTGTGCTACTACTTCAGTTGTAATCCCTCTGTTTTTATTGTGCTGATCTCTCCGTGTGGGGTTTGTCTTATTGTTGTCTTTTGTGGCAAACAACCCAAGCCTGCGTCACCTTTTTCGCTGACTTTTTTTTGACTCACATCAGTATCAATATGAACAACGCCTGTGCCACTATAGACAAAGGGCTGGGTTCTACGAAACACCGTGGTCGGTTATGCTGGTATTACAGTTATTGCATCAAGTCCTGATATTGTCACTAGAAACACAACACTATTAAGTACCCGTTAGACCACAAACAAGCTTTTTTTCAACATCCAGAACAACTTTCAATGATTTACACACACACACACCTACACAAACACACGCACAAACTCATCTGCATAGGCAGGTACATATGTATTTACACACACAGACACACACACACACACACGCCATTATACGACGTTCCCTGGCTTGCTGTGTGTACTCTTTGCATCCTGTTTGGTGCAGCGCCTCAGGGCCTAGCCTGGCTGCTCTTCCAAACAAATTGCTGGCTGTTCACAGCGTTTTAAATGCAGAGGCCCTTTAATTACACTATTTACTTAATAGGGTGAAACAAAACTCGTGTTCACGCAGCAGGAGCACCAGGTGATGCAGAAGTTCAAACACCTGGCGGAAAGCACTCCTCTGGCATGGTTGCGCAGCATACATATGTTTACACATGAATGCACACACACTCACATTACTGTATTAAGAATGCTACAGGCCTCTCAGGCTCGGATGAGAAACTTCACTGACTTTGGAACTTTTAACTTTCTTTGTTTACTGAAAAAAAGGGACCAAATGCATCAACGAAAGTGCGACTCAGAAGTAACTGTATACCCAGCCTGACAATTTCAGAATGAGTTCATCCTGTACTGTGTAAATAGAATAAGTAACGCTAGTTTTAGTTGTTGACTTATGGCAGATGCCCATGTGGGAATGTGGACAGCTTCTACTGTGTGCCACTCCCTTTGATTGTCTATTGAGAGGTTAACTAAAATAAGACAGCTGAAATTAGGCAAAAGTCAGGAGGGTTCAGCACAACGTTAGTGATTAGACCTGACCTGTAAATATACCCCTGTCTGTCCTCCAGTGCAAGTTGGGATATCTATCTTAGAACTATTATTATAAGCATTAAAGTATTTAAGAATTAAGATTTAGTGGTTTGCGCTTAATCTTTTAACTTTAAAAAAAGTTAAGTTTTTTGTTGATATAATGGATTGACAAAAGGATCTTGACTAATATGTGAACAAATGTTTTTGCTATTTGTTTTACAAGAATATATTGCATGTGTTGATGGTCATATTGTAGCCTACGCCTGGACCTGTCCAATTTATGAGGTTTAAAATTTATGTCTGTTTCAGTAGGGCGTGTTTACTATCACTGGCTTTCTGAGCCTATTATGTGATCTCATCATGACAAGCAATGTCAACAATGAGATTACTTTTTATGTGTGCAGTTTAAACTAAATCTCATATTTATTCAAAGAATAGCACTTGCTCTAAAGGAGCTGATTGTTTGTTTCTGTGCTTTGTTTAAAGGGAACAGCAAGTTCCGTGTCTCTCTTTTTTTTTTTGTAAAGCAGTTTAATATACATGTTTCTGAAACCCAATATCACAGTTTAACTTTACACAAACGCTTCAGAACCTAGCTCCACATCCCCTGGAGCTACAAGGATGACTTGTATTCAGGCAATTGAAGTTACAATAGACTATAATTAGCTGGGCCAGCTTGACCCCGCTATTGTTACCAGAAGACAGGTGGGAATTGTGCCCGCGTCGGATCGACCTTATCATGTGACTGGGGGTCAGGTATCGTCCAATGGCTCGGCCGTGTAGCTGTTGAGGCCAGCCTCATCCATCACCAGCTTTATTGCACCATTCAGATGATGCCCACGAGGCACTGACGCTTGGCCAGGAGGGAGGGGCCGTGTGGTGGAGGGGAAGGGATGAGGGTTAAAAATGATCGTTTTACAAGAACACACTCAAAACAAGTTTTCACAGCAACCGTGTGCGCGGGAAAAGAGTTAGTGCTCCCAGCGCCACAGTAACCCTCTTCCTGATTCTCCAACAGCAGATTTACAGCCTTCAAATGCCGAGCTGTGAAAAAGTGCAATCACTCGCAGGCTCGTAACCTCTTTACCCTCGCCATCAAGTCCTCTTATTGCTCCATTTTCTCTCCTGGGCTTTATAAATAAACAGCGTCATGAGGAAAAACTCCAGTGTCTCTTTAGAAACAACTCTAATTAGTTTTGCCTGTATATATCAAAATGTTTCACTATGGTATTTGGTCATGTGTGGCTCGTTTGGGACGATGATGGAGTGGGTCGCTGTGTTGAGCTAGGCTATCAGTCCCTGCTGAGTGTCGTCCTTTGTTTCTTTTTTTTGTTTTTTTCACTTTTCATTTAAGCCAGCTGCCTGTGCTGAGCTAGCCCGTAGCCTGGCACAGGTGGTTGGTAGGCCAAAAGCTGCAGCCACCCTCATTCCTCCCCAGTCAGCCTGGGGCACACACACACACACAAACACACACACGCACACTCTTTCTCACTCTCTCTGTCTGACTCTTTCTAACTCTCAAACACACACACACTAACACACACAGATCCAGGACCTTAGGGGGTGATCTGTCTCTCCACCTCTTGTCGGAAGAGTAAACGGCCAGGAGGGCCCTATCTGTTTGTCCTTTTCCTGCCTTTTTTTTTATTAGAACCTGATTGCATTTGAACAATAGTTGTCTGCTCGTAAATTTTGCGCCTGTGTTGACATTAGGCCACATTCCATCCCATAGCCTGAGGAGGAGAAGGAGCAGGCCAGGGTGTTCAGTAATTTGTTATGCTGTTAAGCACCTAATGGACATCCACCTGGTTTTTGAGAGCAGTAGCTGTAGTTCAGGGGCTTGCCTCCTTTGCACTTCCAGACTGCAATAGTGTTTTATTGCCTCCAATTATGAAGGCTATTTAGAGGCTACCTAGCTTTGTGTGTGTTTTTCTGTTACATCTGGTTCACCCTGCTCTGAACGGGGCACCCAGCCAGGCCACATCAAACATGCGGGTTGTGAAGCAGGCTGGGGCTGTGCAGGTACGACGAACCCACTCCGTTTCTGCCGTAGGCTCCAACCACCTCTGCGTACAGTACACGGACCCGATGCAAACTCTGGGTCTGGCTGGAGATGCCAAATAATGAGCCATATTTGTTTCATGTGGTTTAGTGAGCAGCCCAGACTGCAGCTGGCAAGAGGGACACCTCACAGAGTAGGAGGAAGGGGCTGCCCTACCCAAGGTGCTCCCTGGCAGAATCATTGTTCCCAGCAGCGGCAGAGCCTTGGTGGCAAGTGGGGGGGAGAGTGTTGAAAGCACCATACAGCACCCACCTTGTCTCCTACCCCCCTGTTGCTAATGCATTTTTCTGTGGTTTCCACAACCATTAATTAAAGAGAAAAATAGTGCATCAGATGTTAGTTTTATTAGCCTAGGCTCTTTAGAGGGAATCAAAATAAAAGGAACATATGTCACACATTTGATGATGCCCACCCCCCTTCACTCTCTGTTTCGCTCTCCACAATTGCCCACCTCACATACTCACAAAGTGTACAGTCAGCAGCTGTCTGCAGACACAATTGCATTTGATTGATCCTGAGGAAACGGTTAAGACGCTGCCCTGCCCACGCTTTCTGGCTGGCTGGCTGGCTGGCTCCCATTCTGCACCACTTTACATTTAACGCTGAATGTGGCAGTGATTGGGATAATGGGAGTTGGGGATGGTGGGTGGGGATCTGAGGCTCTGTTCAGGCTCTAATGAGGACAGCCCTGAGAGTTCACAGGAGTCTTGGGTGGTGTAGGGTGAGATCCAAAGCTCAACACATCACAGGTTGGGCCTTGTTCTTAATGTCTCCCTGTTATACTGCCCTCAGCGTGACATAAGTAATATCTTGTGCAATACAGTGGAAAGATAAGTATGTAGATAAATGCTATCTGTCTATCTCTTTCTCACCCATTATATAATTGCATGACACAGAAAGACAGATGTGATCAGTTGCTCATTTCTTACACAACATTGCATAGATACAGAATGGACACGGATAATATACTTCTGTCTTTCTCCTCTCTCCTTGGGACATGATTGCATGCTTTACCTTCAGGGGCAGGCTGATTTATGAGACACATGGCTGTTTTTTCATGAGTTGTTTGATTGCATTCTCAGCTATCGGGCACTGGGGTTGCCAAGACCATAAAAATTCACACCTGCACAGGATTGCTAGAGAGTCAGATGAAGCGCAGGCAGAGCATGAGGAAGCAGGTGAACTGAGGTATTTCGCCTCCCTTGATCAGCACAGGCACATAATACAGTTTAAAATTGACACGGGTGATTGATTGATGTTCTGCGTCATTTCACCTTTATGCAGGCTTTATTTTTTTGGTCTGCTGTAGCTAATGCGTAGGGCATGGCACATATTTTGGAGATGATTCCCAATGCACTAACCATGTTCTAACAATATAAACAACAGCTGTGTCTAATGAATCTTTTATCGAATATTTAATCTGGTTTCTTCTTTCTTTTTCTTATTAGCAGAGGACAATGTACAGAACATTCGTAGGCCACAAACATGAAATCTATCAGGCAAAAGTGTTAGTCTTTGAGTTTTATTTAGAAGTTTTATTTCTTAAACTATTAGAATATAAACTGATTGTATACTGACTCTCTGAGGTACTATGGCAATATTTCACACAGAGCATTCAGAGGACACATTTTCCACACCAACAGAGAGGACATTTGCATGGCTCTCACATAAAACAATTGGACCACATTAAGTTTAGACAAAATATCCGAGCCTCTATAAATCCCTTCCAAAAAGCTTTCCGTCAGCATTGCATGACTCCACCCTTGGCCCAAGATGATGTCCAGCCCAAGCAGTCTAGTCCCATGTGGTTGCAAATGACCTCCTGTAGCAATAATGCAATAAGCGCTGTCTCCTATCTACATTCTCTGGGTTCTTTTTCACTTGGCCTGACACAATTGTGCATTTATCCGTGTAATTGCGAGAGTTGGAAGCACTGATGTTGTCTATTAGGCGGATTTCCATCCTGTTAAGAGCAGAGGACCTTTTAATGTATGGCCCTGCTTGAGTGTACTGCTACACAATTACACACCGGCCAGAGATTGAGTGAGCTGATGATGCTGATGATTGTGATGGCGGCGATGATATTGGACCACCCTGCACTCTTCTAACGAGCCTTTCAGAGAGAGACAAAGAATGAAACAACAAAGTGAAATCGAGGTTAATCATTTTATTTACTCTCTCTCTCTCTCTCTCTCTCTCTCTCTCTCTCTCTCTCTCTCTCTCTCTCTCGCTCTCCTCCCCTTTCCTTTCTGTAACCAAGTGATGGAGCCCGGACCGCGGAGTAGGGGTGGGGGCTGAGGATCGATGGCGAGCGCATTACAGTAAAACGTATTGATTAGGAGACCTGCGAGCAGTGTGTTGGAGATGGTGGAATGATGCAATGCTTAAAGGAATTTATCCTTTGACTTTTACATTAACCTTTTATTGACTGCTGTGCCTGTCCATAATTAACACTCACTTTAGCTAAAGTGGTTAGTTTGAGCGCAAAGGGGGCTCCGGACCTTATTGCAGCAAGAGCCGTGAAGCTCCCGCCCCAGCCGCAGTTCAAGTGCACTGTGCTGCATGGAGGGAAAGGCCTCTGTGGAATAGAGGCGATAGAATCCTAGATACCTTTCACATTAGCATACCATTTGAGCGGGGGCCTGCCAGGCTATAGGGTTTCAGGGCAAATTGAAATGAGTGATTGTGTTGCCAATCTCTCTTGACCGAGCACCAGATGGGATAGTTAGGCCCATATCTGTCTGGGGTTAATCCATTGGAACAGCCTGGGCTCACAAACACATTTTCTCCCTCCTCAACGCCCCCCTCCTTTCCCCCCATCACACACCTCTTTGTCTTTGACCTTAACTTTAAGGTAGGCTGTTCTGCCATGGGAAAATCTTTTGGTGAGCCTTGTTTGTACGCCACTGTGGCTTACACTGAATTTCTAGCAAGAGCCCTGGAGAGCTTAAGGCACCTCGCTTGATATTGACTTTTTGTTTGGTTCCATTTTAGCAGTCAAGGGACTCAAGGTACTCCGTGAACAGTAGTAGATTGTGTAAAAGTGTGTGCTGAATTACCTACACTATATTATCTTTGATAGTCTTCCAGTCTTGATATCTTTTATATCTGTGGTAATCCAGGAGCCTTCTATTTGCAAGCTATTGTTGCAAGATCCCTTGTCAGATTAATGCAGCAACTCTGTTGAAGGCAGCTGGTCAGGTTTTTACGGTTTGTAGCCTTTCAGTATGAGTCGAGTGTTTTCTCTCATAGCTCTACTTGCTGAATACTTAATCAGACCAAATCAAAGGCCCAGGTTCCCTTGGCCTATGGTGTCCTAAAGCTGATGTCAGCAGAACCACACGTTGCGTTTGTGAGTGCGTGCCGTCTGGGTCAGTTTGCATTCTCTCTCTCGCTCTCTCTGTCTGTAGATACGTATGCCAGCCATGTCCTCCTCCTCCTCCTCCACCACCTCCTCTGAAGTGGCGCTTCCTTTAATTCGCACCCTAAATAAATGATGAGAACATTTAAACACACGGCTCGTCGCAAAGCCCCAAGGTCGCCTAATCGTATTATTTATGAAGTGATGTGCTACATAATGGTACTTAGTGCATGTTAACAGATGCTATTATCAGGCCCTGATCCAGAGCGCAGAAGATATATTGGAACAGTGGATGTTAATGCTGGTCCTCAACACGGTAATGCAGCAGCTCTTTAAAGGGCTAACCGCACCAAAATGCAGCACTTAGGCCGAGAGCCAGTTGGACATTAAGTGGCTCCGGTGAAAATATATAACCACAAATTGTGGCAGCCCCCTGCTGTCCCCTGACAACTTTAACATCCCCTCATCTCATCCATAACCCGAGCCCCATATCCTTCTCTTCAGCCCTCCGTGTCCTCTCCATCCCCTCCTCTAGTTGCCGGCCACAAGGTGGTGGTGGTCGTGTGTGAGGGGGTTGTTTGAGGTTTTTTCGGGTGTGGATGGGGTGAAGGGATATGATAGGACAGACCCTGGCATGATGACTGAGTGGGGAGTATAACTGGCTCTGGAAGGAAATTCTTAGGCCGCCATTCACAAGCGAACACGCACACACTCTACACACACACAACACACAACTGCCATCTTCCACCCCTCCCGCTTGCACCTCAAGGTCAGGGGTCACTCTCATCTGTCAAGAGGCAGAGGGAGGGCAGATTTACAATGACAGCAGAGAGCAACACCAAGTCACCGCAGTAAATATTTACACTGGTCTGACAAAAGATGTGGCTAAGGTCTGTGGGGGCTCCAAACTGTAGAAATCTCAACCAAGTCCAGATTATTAATCATATCAAAATCGCTCCGTGACATGAAAAGGCTGCATTTCTCACTGCTCTGTCGCGATCGCAACAACAGAGAGTGATGTTCTCGTGAAAGGGTCCTGCTGTGTGAGCCTGCATGTAAGACGAACGGGGCATTAATCACGATACACGATATATCATCGGCATGATACTGTTGCTGCCATTTATGGCTTTAGGAACGCTTCCCTGACACAACACTTTCTCCCACACTCTCAGCTCAATTTAGCTCAATGAGCTTCGCTGGCTTGGAGGTTTGAAAACAGAAATGCCAAGGACAGGAAGTACAAGTCGCATAAAGATCATTACATTTAAACATCATTAACGGTATTTCGGGGGAAGACACTTTTATTGGAAGCATTTGTACAAATACATTGACATCTCTTCCAGTCTTCTTTGTACACGCAGATCACACAGAGACACTTACTCTCTCATATCCTGCAGGTTCTAATTGGTCCCAGTATTATTAGGAGTCATAAAAAGAAGAGGAAACACAAGCAGACTGCCTCCTGGTCAAACACACAACACCCACTGTGTGTTTAGGGACAAGTTAACACAAACACACACACACACACACACACACCTCACTGACTAAACAACTTGACATTTTTTTGGGACTGACCCCTTTAAACTTCCAACAGTCAATACAGAAAGACCAAATAGAAATATCCCTGTTTATCCTTACTTACTACAAACCCTCTGTTGTCAACCAGCACTATATATATATATATTCTGGATTTTTTTTCATAGATCGCCCTCCGCAGTTGCAGTTATAGAAGGCTGAACGAACAACAAGTGTTTGAAATGATTTGCATATAGTTTTGAAAACGTTCGCTTCATATGGATGTGATTTGGATGTAGAATGTTTTGTGAGCGGCCTGAAACGCGTGTCCTAATGCCGAGGAGTGTCTACCAGTTGGTTTTGATGGGAGGGAGGAGTTAATGGGTGTGCTTGTTTCCTGTGTCCTGTCGCCTCAGGTGCCACTCAAGTCTGGCCCAGACATTACCCCCTGAGGAGGCCCCAGTGGACCGGCCCTTCTGGGGTGTGGATGACCCCAGCATGCCGCTGCCCTTTGATCTGTCTGACATCATCAACAGAGTGGAGTCACTGCTCTGGAGGTGGGCCCTAGATGTTGAAGTGTGGAAACACGTTGTATACATATAAAAGCTCATGCGACATGCATTCATCCACAGGTGGTTACGCTGTTTATTCATTACGTCATTTTATTCGTGAATAATGCTTTTACTCTTACATGCATTAACACAGACCATTGCGTGAAGAGTCAAATGAGTGTTTTGCATGTTGTGCATGCCAAGTGACATTTGCCAAAAAGCTGGCCCAAGGCATAAGGCCACATAGGGACACTGAGGGGCCCCTGAAAGGAACATGAAAAATAATTAAATAAATGACTGTGAATGAGTTTGTCAACTACTTATTCATTTCAATATCCTTTTCTCAGCTTTGGGAGCTGCTCAAAGTCTGTTCAAGGCCCCAAAAAAGTTTGTATTGACCTTGACTATTCATGTACAGAAAACACACCTGCTGTCACAGCAAACTGCTCAGCAAGTCCTCACAGACTCTCATAGTGATATATAATCATTCAGTACTGTTGGTATTTGTAGTGGCCCATGCATTAAACTTCATCATGAAGTTAGACAATGTCCATCTTCCTTTTAGTCAATCATAACTACAGCATTTAGACCTGAATTAAGGCATTTCAAACCAATATACAAACTCAAATTCACTTTTATAATCTGTATTAATACTACTTCACAGGACATTTCATTTTATAAAAATATAAACTCAAAGACTCATTTTGAGCATGGCCTATTTCGTTTGTCTCTTGCAACAGGATGTGAAGGAAGTGAGAAAAAAAAGACGAGGGGGAAAAAAACCCCACCAGCTTTTCCAAATGGCCCCCACATCAGCTGAGGGGACAGATCGCTGAAGACACCTCCGTTGTGATCCCATCAAGATTGAGTTCTTTTTGATTGGGGCATCTACATCCCCCCTAATCCACCCTCCACTGCCCCGGCTGACCCCAGCTTCCCAGTCACCCCAGCTTGGAGTTGGCTGGAAGGAAACCAGAGCACCACAATAGATCCAGAATAGTGCTTCAGTAATAACATGCTAACATCGCAAGCTTAGCGACAAGCTACTAGTGTCACAATGGTCTAACGAAACATAAGTGGAACCTGCATTTCAGTGTTAGCATACATTGTGTAACTATTTATTATTTCCTGTTTTCTGTTACTTAATCTCATGTAACCCAGACATGCTTTTATCAATGGATTGACTCTCAGTAGTCACAGTGCATACATATATGCTTTCTATTTGTCACACAGTGTTATAATACAGTATAGAATGGTTAAAAAAAACTAACTTTGCTCACATGGTATTGCATTCTTCACTAGTGTATAGTAATCCCTTTTATTGTGTTCAACGGTGGAATGAGCCTGAAGAGACCAAAGAAAGATTATGATAAGAAAGTTATGAATGTCACCCAATGGAGAACATGAAGAATGTGTTGTTTAGTGTTTATGCTGCAATAGTGTGTGCTTGTGCCATATTGATGTGCGATGGTGTGTATGTACGTGTGTGTTTGTATGTGTGTACATTTAGCTATGTGAATATACATGTGATCAGTAGCTGGCCTGTGTGTTGTGCATGTGCACATTCACCCTCCCACATGTCTACATGAAGGCGTGCGCGCGTGTGATAGTGTGTTATAGTGTGTGTGTGTGTGTGTGTGTGTGTGTGAGAGAGAGCCTGTAGGCAGCCTACCAGTTGTTTGTTCTTGAAGATATGCATATGGAGAAAACAGAGACTAGCAGCGGGGCCCCTCTGTCTCTGCTCTGATTAAAGGCAGCCTTGATAGAATGACCCGGAACACAACCGCCGTTTCTCATAATTACAGCTGTTCAATCGCTTTTAATTACTCTTAAAGTGTGTAGAGCACCACATTCCCTGTAATGCTGCAGGCCATCCGAGAGAGTGAGAAAAAGATCCGGCGCTTCTGACAAAATCCACATTCAAAAAAGCTAAAAAGGGTGGAAAAGGGGGCCAACGTCAAAGCAGTGTAGCAGCCCTTCTCGTTTGATTCCTTTCTCTATCTAGTTCATGATGAAGTAGAGATGCTGTTTACTATTTAAAATGCAGAATGCACTTCTTTTTTTACTTCTGAAGTTTTTTCCAAGATGTTAATGGTTGCCAAACGCTGTTCTTCTTGCTTTTTCTTTTGCTGCGCCTCTGTTGTTTGTTGTTGTCAGAGAGATTTGTTTGTAGATCGGCAGTAGCGTTGACTTGTTTGAATCACTCTGTGCTCCCTGCGCCACAGCTTGTCTGTCTGAAGCAATAGGAATGGCAGTAAATAAAAAAATTGTTTTATTCAACAACCTGCATCCCTCTGTTCTTTGTGTGCTTTTGTCCATTATTTGTTTTAATTCTTGGTGGGTAGTTCTCAGTGTATGTGTTTCTTCAAATGAAGCTCAGTGTAAGTTCAGTTAGAACGACAGGAATCTTTATGCCTTCATTAACATCCCTCTCCCCCTCTCTCTTTTAATCAGCTGATTATGTGGGCGTTTCCTCTCTCACTTAACCTACCAGATTTCACCACAACCTGCATCAGCCGTCACACTTTGCTGCTGTCAAACTTTAAATCTGTTCTCCTCTTGTTTGCTGTTGTTTAAGTGCCAAATCGACCCTCCAAGCTCATCAGAAGTCCAGTCCTCATCACATCCAGATCTTCAGCCAGCCCTCGACCGCCACCGCCACCACCACTAGTGTATAGACTCCATTCATGGAGTCATATGGCTTAACGATGAGGTCAAATCGCTTAAGACACTTCACGATGAAGTGACCTTAAACCAAGCCAGACCACGCAGGCGTGTGTCTCTTTACTTTTCCACTGAGGTGAAAGTGAGTTACTGTTCTCTGAAGTAGCCTCTCCCTAGAATCTCTATCTTCCGCAAGATAAAAAGGACAGCAATGGACAAAGATTCCTTGTTTTTAGTGGTGAAGCTCACAGTATATCTTTACCAGACCAAGGCTGAATAGTGCTTACATGCACAGTAGGCCTGTACATAATGAAGTTTCTGTGAGTGCCAGAGGGGTCAGGTTTACTGTATCAGGACAAATTACAGTGGCATTGTCAGTCACGGGAATTTGTGAGGAACTTGGAAACATAAATATATCTGCGGTAATTTCCCATGGGACAAATCAGCATTTGGGTTTCCAAAGAGGTTAAAACTTAAGCAAATAAGTATTAGAAATACTTACTGGAGCGTGACTAAGATGGTGCTGCTTTCTTTCCACAACCTGTCAACTTTTCACAAGTGGAAGAACAGGTTTCCCATCAGAATTAACCACAGACTACTTCCTCCAAACTGCTTTCATCCAATTGAAATTGTATAACATTTTTATTGAATTAGTTAGGGCTTGTTCTGTTTGTGTTTTTAGCCATGTAGCGGCATGGCAATGTTGGTACGTCGGTTGGTTGGTCCACCACTTTGGTCTGGCTAGTAGATGGATTGCTATGAAATTTTGTACTGACATTCATGATCTCCAGAGGATGCATCCTAATGGTTTTGGTGATCCCCTGGCTTGTTCTCTAGGGCCACAAAGTCCCTTACACCTCTACATATCTCTACATCTACACGATGGATTGACACACAATGTTGTACAGACGTTCGTGGTTCCGTGAAGATGTGTGTCACCATGAGATTCACATTTGCTTTTGTTAGTGAAATGTCTCAACAACCATATGATTGATTGCCATGACATTAGGTCCACACATTCACGTCCCCCACGGGATTAATTGTAATAACTCGGGGATCCCTTCACTTTTCATCTGGCATCATCATCAGGTCAAAAGTTTTAAATGTCTGATAGGTTGGTTTAAATACAAATGACATTCCCATGAACCTCACCTGTACTTTGTGTTGGGTGCTATTTAGTAAAATCAGAGCACACTAAACTAAACGTGGTAAACATTATACCTATATTAAACATGACACCTGCTCTATAATCAACAAGGAAGCCTTTGCATCAAGTCTTGTTTATTTTTTCTGCTTCTTGCTTTCTATTTTTTCTAAACTTCAAAGGAACCGACTGAATTAGTAGAGCAAACAGCTTCTACGACAGATTGATTGATGGATTGATTGATTGAGTCATGCCACTCCCAGTGATGAAGTGATGGCTAATGTTCTGTATGTCTCTCCAAAACCTCAACTCCACACCCCCTACCAAGAGTGGACTGCCATCCCAGAGGTTGCCCATGTTAACTACTTCCTGTAGTGGCTGAGTGAGTGAGTGATGGATGAGTGAGGAGCGCTCTGCCCTCAGGGGCCGACTGGAAAAGGGCCCCACTTGAAGAGACAATTACACAGCGCTGGTGAGAGCCACAGGTATGCATTGTGCTGACCGGGGTCAGCCGCCAACCAACAATAGGTGCAGGGGAAGATAAAATAACCAGGTGTGTGGTGGGGAAAGGTATCGGTTTGGGGTCATATCCCAGTCAAATGTTTCGGTGTGTGGATATAAGGCTGGGGTTGATTGTAGTGCAGTTTAATGCAATCAGGAAGTACATCTGAATCTAAATTTAAAAATGTTTATATATCCAATTTAGAAATAAGTTTGAAGATACACAACAGATTTATTGTTATTTCGGAGAATAATGACTCCATCCATGTCAGTAAAGGATGATTTTATTGTATATTTAGGACTGTCAAAATCTGACCGTAACCCTATGTATTATATAGTGAAGATAAATTGTATGTTGTACCATGCTTGGTGTATTCTACTGTATGTACAATACACAGAATTTGTGTTTCGTACAAGATAGAATACATGTGTAAAGTTCTCTGTGAACCAGTTTGTACAAATTAATAGATGTGTGTAATGTATCTCAGGGTTTGTGTGTGTGTCCCAGGTTCCAGAGTGCAGGCTGGTGTTGGAAGCCCCGGGGCCAGAGAGGCAGTGGTAATTGTAGAAGCAGGCTGAAGAGCTGAAGATAGCATCGCAGCTCTGGGGCGGCTGTCAGCAGTGGGATGAGCCACACTCATTTGTCACCAACACAGACAAACACCACTCTGCGCCGACAAAACACTGACTTGATCGACTACATGTGAAGCAACACCGGCCCTAATGTTTTGCAACTGTTAATTGCACTAAAGGTCATAAAAAAGGCAGGCCGGAGAAGTTTCACATCCTTGTAAATATAAGGCAGCATTTACAGTGACGGCTCTGACATGACGGTAAAGACAGCATTTTTTCCTTAATTCCAAAACCTTTTCCTCCTACCTGGCTTGCATAGAAAATATTTAAAAATATTTATTTTTAATATTGTGTAATGAATGCTAACTTTATCATTCTGCTTCATTTAGTCATAGTGGAAATGTTAATCCATGTTTAATTTAGTTTTATCTTTTTTTTGATGAAATGTGTAAAAATAAAATGTAATTTAGTAGGCTCAAGGCACAACAACAAATATTCCAGTTTTCTTTTAAATATCAAATGTATTGTATATTATTCCAGTGTCCCAAATTAGCTCATGACATCAAATTCTCCTCTCCGAGAGGAGTCTAAAATGCGAATCCGAAGCATCACTTACAGCAAAACTCTCTTTGCAGGCGGATCACCACTGCAATGCTCACTGCCCCCCCCCCCCCAGCTCACTTAGTATTAGCCCTAGAGTGAACGTGAAGTGATGGTGAAGTCTTGATGCTGGTGTTGATGCTGTCAGGAGCCTGGCAGCTGAGCAGCTCTGATGAGTAGTAGATGGCATGATGAGTGTGTGTGTGTTTGTGTGTGCTTGTGTGTATGTGTGGTTGAAGAGTGCAGACGGGGTCTTGAGGGAGAGAGGCCTTGCAGATCAAACAGCAAACATGCTCTACATCAAATGTAGAGCATGTTTGTGGGTCGTCGCTGTGGTCCTGGCTCTAGTGACCAGCAGCCTCAATATCATCTGTCCAGCCGGACCTCCGTCTCTTTATCTCTCCCTCTCTGAGTCACTTCCAGCCTGAAGTGGCTGACCCACTTCTCTTGTTCACTTCGCATCTTCATATGAGGCTTTCTGTACACCTCTGGTCAAATGTTCCACTCCATCTTCAGTTCAAGTCCAGTCTAAAGAGAAATAAAATAATGAAATAATTGCTACATAGATTTAAATACATGTTCATATTTGCTGTAAACAGAATAGCCCGTGAGCAAGAACATTGCTTCATAGGCTAAACTGCCGACTTGTCTGTTGGCATTTGATCTGATCAGATCAAATGGATTGCTTTAGGGCACCAAACAAGAGCCAGTTTTTCGTGTCAGGTAACGCTCAACTTTATGTCCCTTGCAGTATTTCTGGCATCATTTCAACTTCACCTCAGCAAACCTGAGTTAGCATGAACTTTTTATCAGAAACAAAAGGCGACATAAAACCTGTTTTAGCGCCATGGTCTCAATTTTGTGAAACTAAAATACAGCATTTTCCCCTATCTGCTACCAAGGCCTCACTCCCCCCTCCTGTTCATTTTCCCACCCCTCACATGCGCTGAGCCCTGTTTCCCCGGCGTGGCGCTGAAGCATCTCCGCTCATACCTGTCTCACTCGTTGCGAGCTCTGTTAGCGCCCTGCCATTCATATCAGTGGGATTAAATGGATCGTTTTCCAGCGTTAGCAGCTTCTCCGCCAAGTGGTCTTGATGTCAGGCCAAGCATAATTGAGTCATCTGCATCTCATCTAAAATGGATGAAAGGACTTTTTGATTTCGCCAGGCTCTCGCAACCCCCCGCACACCCAACCCCACCCTCCCAGTACCCAGCAGGAGGGGAAAAGAGGCTTAGACTACCATCACTTCATTTTACATAAGGTAGAACAAGGGAAGAAGGAGGAGAAGAAAAACTCAAACAACACTACTTGTTGAATGACAACACAAAAGAATATGATGAAAGGATAAAGGATCAGTACAGGTACTTTAGTTTAAACAAGTAAAACGATCTGGTTGAGGAAAGATTGCGGTCCAGGTTAAAGAGCACAGAAGTTAACTGAAGTCAGGCACTTTGTGTGACTGTTCACTTTCTCTACTTCTTCCCTGTAACTTTAGTCTGTGTTGCAAAGAATGTCACACCATTTCCTGCTTTGGCAATGGCCTTTAACATAGGTCATGTTAAGCTGTACAAACGACCAGTGTTGATGTTTTTCTTGAGAGGACAGTTTAATTTACAATGTAGCACAAGATGACAGGAGGAAGAACAAAGCAACAGTAAATACTCCACAAGTCATGCGTTCCACCTTGAGGCAATCATGAAATACAAATACCTGTCTTCCTTCCTGGACTGATGTACTGCATTTTCCCTGAGTTTTTTTTTAACACCTAAAAAAGAGAGACAAATGAATCCTTAGATTCTCCTGATCAAATCAAATTGGAACAAAAGAAGGTGTTGTGGGACAAGATAAACACGAATATGACAAAACAAAAGAAAGCTAAACAGAAGCAGTGAAGGTGTAACAATTAGATTTAGAAGCACAAAGTTCAAACCTTAAGGAACCTAAAGAAGAACTCCCCCAAACAACCTTTTTTGGTGAAAATGAAAGAATCCTAGAAAGAGCAGCAGATACATTTCATGTGTACATAATAGGCCAACATAGAGAAATTAAATGTGCACAATCAGGACAACAAAGCAATAGATAGACTACTTTACAGGTGCCATGTTTAATGCATCTCTAGGAGGCAGACAAGATAAAATGTCAAAGGCAGGGTAGAAGTGATAAGGGACGGATATAAGGAGGGCGGAGGGAGAGTTTAAAAAGGTAGTAAGGAAGAGCACGATGTGTGATGTATTCATCAGGAGAGACGCTCACCTTATCTGCTCCAACCTTGAGATTAATTGCTGCCCTCCCGCAGACACACACACACACACACACACACACACACACACACACACACACACACACAACCACACATATCCCCAAAGCCAACGCTGCTGCCCCCTGATTGACAGCTCTTCAAATGAGTATCTGAGTAGCACTGGGCTCTGGCCCTCCAAGTAAGTGGGCCGTCAAATTACATCCAGGGGACCGGCTGGCCCCCTCTCCCCTGGCAGAGGAGATCTATTTATTTGTCTGTTTATTTGCTTGGTTTAAATATTTGGTGGGGGAAAAATATTGAATTTTTGTCCCCCGGTCAAAGTCCCCTCATATTTAGTTAATAAAGAGCAGAGGAGGTTGTTTGCTCAGAAAAGTGCAGGATAGGGGACTTTATTTAAGGCAGTCCTCAGAGAGAGCTGGTGACCTTCTCATGGAGGAGAGGACTGTGTACACTGCGTTAAGATTCACTCTCTCAGCCTCCACCAGCCTCTGCCATCCTTCAGTCTCTGTGTACTCAGACGTGCTAACTTCCCTCTTTCTCCCTGCACTCCTGTCACTTCCCAGCCATTCTTCCCTTTCTTCTCTCTTGTCTTCTTCATACATCCCTCACCTGACTTTTCTCTGCCTCCCTCCCTCCCGCCTCTCTTTCTGCAGATCCTTGCTCTATTTGACTGGAGTCTCTCTCTGGATTCCCCGGGCTGCATCCAGGTTAAACTCTTAATTGCCTCGGCAGTGGGTGGTGTAAGGCGCTGGCTCACCGCAGCTCAGCCGGTTCCTGTGCAGGGGGCTGCGGGGTTACGGGGGGTGGGGGTTGTTCTGTGTTGGATTGTAGGTGGTACGTGCTGGTAGACAGTGCTGGGAAATGATAAAGACTTATTAATATAGATGATGGAGATGACCTCTGACAGCAGCTATAGAGCAGCACGTCAGGGACGAGACATGATCTCTGGATGCTCCACACCTCTCTCTATCTATCTATCTATCTATCTATCTATCTATCTATCTATCTATCTATCTATCTATCTATCTATCTATCTATCTATCTATCTATCTATCTATCTATCTATCTATCTATCTATCTA
>JAVQJL010046098.1:0-22051 GCA_036024295.1 Nannoperca obscura
GCAACTTTTGGTGGGTGCCTATATTGGTTTAGGAGAAAATATTAAAGCTGTCGCCCCCCCCCCCCCACACACACACACACACCCACCCCCCCTGTATGAACCAGTGACCACGTCCTCAAAATCAAAAATGCCAAACCTTAAAGGAGTTCCTACACCCTCGACCCTCGAGCAGCTCTCCTGTTGAGAGCACTGATTAGTGGCTGGGATTCGGCTGCTCCACGGTGACTAAGCCCCCCCCCACCTCCGTAAGATTGCCACAACCCCACCCCCCACTGAGGAGCAGGTGGCAGCATGTGGGGGGATAAGTGCGGTCTGAGGCTGTGAATGTTGCTCTTGCTCCATCAGTAACACCCGTATCACCCCGTCGGCCTCGGCTCTGACCAAACCTGCAGCTTCTGACCTGAAAGGACTTCCAGGACACAATGAGGGTGATCAATGACCTTGATCAGCAAGTGTACATCAAGAGCCTTAACAAGTCAGGCTCAGGTTTACACTCAGCGTGCCAGCCTCCCCTCCGTGACCCCGTACAGTGGCCGCCCTCCTCACATACTAATGAAGGCTCAGTCCTGTCACCGACGCCGAGCACGGCCTCAAATTACCCGTGTGATTATTGTGCAGGGGAATGCTGTTAGAAATAGAGCCACGGCTGTTTTCACATGCAGATCCCAGCCAGCAGGCCCCGGAGAGCAGACAGATGTGGCCTTGATCGTGGTCTGTGTGTGTGTGTGTGTGTGTGCTTTTGTCTGCTTCAACATCCAACAATATTTATATTGAGGTAAATAAAGACTTAATAAGTGTTAATTTAATTGATTAAATCTATTATGAGAATAAATATTCACTGACCAGCTACTTTTCCACCATTAAAAATTACACACACACACACACACACACACACACACATAAGCTCTTCTACGATCCCAACAAGCAGAAACTGAACCACAAAAACCTCAAGGACGACATTTCTAAAAAAGGAAGGTTAGAATTCATCTAATTTACGTTTTCTGGTGTTAAAATAGACTTTTTTGGCCACAGAAGCTGTAAACACATATTATCACCATATGAAGGTGTTAAGGTGAATGGTCAGTTGATGTATATTAATAATGTTAATATATATGTCTAGAGGTCCGTGAGAGGCACTGCTGCCTTCACTGCCTTCACGTCTTTTCTAGTCCTTTCAGCTTCTCCTGCTCCTTATTATATTATATTAGTGGTCAGTCTGAATGTGGAAGTCCCACAGGATCTCAGCCTGGTCATTCTCAACCACCTTCGTGGGTGCGTCCCATTTTGAATAAACAAGGAGCTTAACTTCACACAGATGAAGAGATATAATCTCAGTGGCTGCTAAACTGGTTGGTTTCAGCCGAACGAGGAGTTGTATGTTTATGTGCTTCACTGCTGCCTCTTCAACATGTTTCTCCTCAACTGAAGGACTTTTATTGTCTGTCTTTTGATCGATAACAGCTGGCACCAGCCAGGTGTGAGCCGCCTCCACACGTTCCCATTTGGTGCTGCAAACAGAGCTGTTGTGACCCTCTAACAGCCGCAGCACACTGGCACTTCTGAACACAAGAGGATGGCACGAGGAATAATGGCCTGTGGTGAAACGAGGCGGAAAGCGAGCTCTTCATCGGTCATGACCCGCAGACTGTAAAATGGCTTTCCAAAGAGTTGTGGGCTGTATAAAGCAATCCCATCAGCCTCGGCGTTTAGTTTCAGGTGTTCTGACAGTGAAAATGAGCTTTTGTTCGATGTTCATGAGGTGACATGACACTAAAACACCAGACACTGGAGGTGGAAGAGACTGACCCCTCTCTTCACCTTGTAACCTCTGAACTCCCGTTAAAATGGCAGGTGGGCAATGACACTGAGTCTGCATCACATTACCTACCACAGTCACCTGCTCACCTGGTTCCCCTTCCCCCCTCCAGCCCTGCAGTAACCCCCTACCCCACCGTCCCAGTCACCTGACCGCACCTTTCCATAACCTAAAACATGTGTTTTTACCTGGGTTTTTAGCCAAAGGGCTGCCTGCAAGGCCGAGTTCAGGGCGAAAATAGTTTCAGAGTGCAGACAGTTTGCGTTAGGTAGCGTGAACAGCAGCACATTCAGTAATGCTGCTAAACAGCTGCTTAGGATGCTATAGGACTACACCTGACTGTAAATAATCACTGTGCTCATCTTCTAATGTGGTATCTCCATCATCTGACATCTTTTCTGGTATGCATGACAATTGTTTTTACCCAGGTCCTTGTAGGACAAAAAGAAAATAGCACAACATCAACATTTTTGAATTATAAACATACGATACAACTCTCAGAGCCAGCAGGCAGCCTAGCTTAGCGTAACAGCTGGAGTGTACTACCTCACGCCTTATTTGCATTAGCAAAGGTTACTTTGAAAAGTCCTTTTATCAACATAAATAACATTTTTCATGTATTATTTACTTATTAAGTGTCTCATTAAGATTTAAAATGTCATGAAAGTTATTAATGAGGACAGGGAACCAATCCTTCCAAGTTCTGTGCTGAAAGTAACGAGTCTTTATGCTGTGATTAGCCAAAATCTGGATTTCATTGGACAGCACGCAGCTTGGGTCAAAGCCACATTGTGTTTTACAGCGTTAGCTGGGTTTGAATCCAGATGTCGGGAGAACAGTTGTGTGATGGCGGATGACTTGTCTCTGTCGCTCTGACCCCTCTGCCCTGTGGCCCTGGAATAGTCCACTTACCTTTAATGCATCCACACTGTCAGTTGCCTCTAATGAGCTCTTTAAACTCCACTCTCCCTGAATCTGCAGTCGTAATAATGATAATGATAATGCCACACGTGTGCAGCAAGAACCGCGATGGTGCCTTCAGGTGATCTTTGTCAACTCGTCAGGAAATATCACATGTGTTTTGGTGTTCAGGGGGTCATCGTTGATGACTTGAAGAGAACCAATGGCAAAGCAACAGGGAAGCATTTCACTGCACACTGTAGAGACATGTTAAGTAAGTGACGAACAGAAACGTGAAAAGATAAAACCCAGTTAGACTTCAGTTTGTTCTCATCTTGTTAAATCTCAACAGAGAAGTGAACAGAGGACTGGACAGAAATGTGTGCATGCTCTCCTGCAGACCAACACTCTTCACAACTCTTGGTTAGGTTAAGATTACTTTCATCATGTCTACAGTCGCTGAAGAGTTTAACAGCTCTGTCACTTTGAAAGTAAACACACGTCAAACACTTGGAACTGAAGTGAAGTGGTGATGTTTTCTTTGGGAGATGTAATCTGCCGCCTGTGATGTTGGTTATTCACAGTTCACAAAACTTCGACGCTGCTTGCTGAATGTTTTGCACAGAGAGATGAAACATTCAGGAAGAGATCTGTTAGCCCCCGAGCTCATCAGCCACTAGTCATGAACTATTCATTGTATGTACGTTTGTTTGTAGTATCTGGAGTGATGAAGTCTGCAGCACCTGGATATAGTTAGAACTTCTCCGTAACATCCTGATGTTTATTTGCATTTTTCTGTCCTTGGCATCAAAAGTAGACCTTTAATCTAAAAGTGTACAGGCCCTTGCTGTAAATGAAGATTACAGTTACAACCTGTGAGTGAGATTAAAGACCCAACTGTGTGAAGTTTTAAACATGATGTACTTCTGTTTTTCCACCTCTCTCCTTCCCTGCTTTGATCAGTGCAGTGAAACAGATTAGTGCTGCACTGTTTTCGTCCTCTGAACACCATAAACTGCTAATGGATTCCAATGGTGGGGGAACAAGGACTATTTACACTCACTGCTGCAACCTGTAATTGGCCCCTCTCTCCCGACAGTCACTTCCTCCCTAATGATTTGACATTGACTGGTTAGCATATACTAAGGGGGTTCGTGTTTTTAGGCTACAGTTGATTTTTTTCTACCTTTACAAATATTGAGAAACTGGAACTTCACTTTAACTTTTCTTTGCGGGACATTTAAAGGTAAAGTGTGGCTGCTGACATGTTTATTTACAGTCTGTAATAAAGATGGACCACGTCCTCCCACTGTACCTAAATCAAGCCAAATTATCTCAGACACGGGTGCTGCCATCTTGAGCTGGTGACCACATTTGGAGCCAGAGTTTGTGCAGTAGTGACCCGCGGTGGTCATATCCCCTTTTTATAGCATCAAATAACAAATTAAAACCAAACCTAACAGGAAAATGAACACTGGCACGAACATCAGCATAATAAAAACGACAGAAACCATGTTTGGGAGCATTTTATTTGACACGGAGGGGAATTATTATGTTTGTTGAAATTTCAAACATACATTAAAAGGGCTTTAAATGTAAACTGCTGTTTAGAAACGGTTTAGCAATCTATTTCTGCATCTTTGTGATTTCAGGTGTGTTTGAAGCAGCTGTGGATCTCAGGACGATGAGGCAGTTACTCAGGTCTGCAGGGGATCTGGGTAGATTAAAGAAGAAAACATCAACCCACCAGCATCATTTGAATTTCAGTACAATCTTTAATCAGTGATGAGGGAATATACCACTCAGGAGTCTTGTATAACAATTAAACCACTGGTACCTGAAACTCTGCAGCTTGAGACGCTGGTGCAAAACTCAAACTGCTGTTTAACATTAAATCTTGTGGCTTCACAGTGAAGTTTCTCTCCTCGTGACTGCTCTCTGTGTCCCTTGTAGTGCCTTTGATATTCTTCCCCCTCTGCATTACAACAGAGCTGTGAATACTTCACCTCTTGACCAATCTCACACACACACACACACACACACACACACACACACACACACTCTCTGCTCGGACGTAAAAGTGAAACAGCTTGCCCTGCACAGATGTGCAATGATACTTCTTTTTGGCCCTTGAGAAATGACATGATTCTCACACAGTGTGTGTGTGTGTGTGTGTGTGTGTGTGTTTACAGTATTTATAGTAACCCGGCGTCCTGCCACCATATGTCTCTATTGTATTGCCGAGTTGTGTTTAAGTACTCTGCAGTCCAGCTGCACAGTTCAAATAACTTCTGGAGCATCAGGACAATTAGAAAAACATGTCAGATGTTGTACATTTTTATTTATTTATGATACAATCTCTACTTTTATCCTTCAGAATGGTTTATTGCCCTACATAACCTTTTAGATTAGGTTGTACAGATCGTGGGGATATAAACATTTGAAGATACTCCAAGAACTGACACCACAACAAGCAAAACTACAAATGCAAGCGCTGGTGGAACCTTTCAAAGGGTTAAAATGTTCACCCCTTCAGGACACGACCATCAAGCAGAAGCACGGTGACACTTCATTGCACATCATTTTCAGTGTTTTTTCAGGAGTTAGGTGGGCCTTTGTTAACAGTCACTGCAGCTTGGTTTAAACTGGGCTGGATCCTGGTGCATGTGTGGGCCCCGTGTGGCAGCACTGGTCCCTGTTAGGCATGAAGAATAACCTAGCAGGCAGCGCACTGGAAAAGACTGGCCCAGGTGTGGATGCCTGCAGGAACAGCAGGGAGGGAAGCTGAAGGAGAACGTTACTCACCAGCCTCCTCTCTCAACATCTCTCTGTGTCATAAGCTACCACAATGCCTCTGCATGCAATGTCAGAGCCACACATAGTATGTAAACATCCCAGGGTGAAGTGGTGCTGTGATAGTGTGTTGAGTCAGAGATACATTTACAGCTAAATCACCAGAAATGGACAATATATATCTACTGAATACACATTTATCTTAAAAATAGATTTACTGTAATTTAGCTTGAGTTATTCTCCATCCAGCTCTGAAAACGTGTGTGAAATATGTTTGGGAACGTCTCGTGTATATTTTGTCTCTCACTCTTTCTATGTATGTCACTCTATCACTCTTCTGTGTTCCTCCCTCTGTTTGACCCCCTCTCACACCATCTCTCACTCTCTGCTGTCCTGAGAGAGCAGTGTGTGATCGCTGAGGGATGAGGTGTGGGCCTCTGTGTCACAGAGTCATTATAGACCTGCTCAAAGTGAATTGAGCACACGTGCATGTGCGTGTGCACAAATCCACACAAATGCAAAGGGGAACATATGGACACACACACACATGCAGCACCAAGGCAGTGTGTTCAGATACACTAAAACACACACAGCATTAACTTCTTGTGGAGCACACTTGCAGAGCGGAGCGGGTGTTGATTGACAGGCCAGTGGATTCAGACACATATGGCTCGGATAGAGTGACTGGCGTGAGTCACTGCTAATGTAACAGCTTCTTTGTAGACTGGCTGCTGGTAGTCATAAAACCTGGCAGGGAGAAAAGGCAGCAAGGCCTGATTTACACCGAGAGCCAGTCGCTGGTCAAAGTGTCAGAGTTTCAGCCCTTTTAATGAGGGAACGCCTCTTTATGCTGGTGTCTACCTTTCTGTGTGTGTGTGTCATTTACAAACAAAGCATGTAGCGTCATATCCAGTCCCATTAACACAGAAGCAACAGCTGAATCCTAACGTGCCCCTGGTGATTATCTGCATCATTTATTGATCCGTTACCAGACACACCTCAAACGAGGGAACATGGGCGAAGAATCGCTGGTGGTCGTGAGCTCAGTGCTGCAGCTTCACGCCTCGGTCTCTGGCTCCAGTTGAAGCGCTGGACTTCAGGCTGCCATGTTTACCCGGCAACAAAAAAGCTATTGCGCTTAGCGTGATGAGCCCAGTGAGATACCCCCCCCCCCCCAAAACAACTCAATATCATTGAGCTGCCTGTGTGGATGACTGCAGCCGCTCAGGCCTCATCACAGGTGTGTGTGATTGTGTTTACTGCATGCATGGGACTTGACCTTTGTGTGTGTCTTCTTCTTTCTGGACACTGGGGATGGTGTCAGTTGGTCTACTGACTCTACTGACCCCGTGACATTTCCTCTAGCGCCACCAACAGGTCACTTATCCTGTGAAATGTCACGTCATGTACTGAAAGGATTGGTATAGATGTCCAAGGTGTGCAGACGATGTATCGTAATGACTCTGAGCAACCTTTGTGTTTAGTGCAAACTAGCAAAGGTTAGTTTGCTAACACACTCAACTAAACATGGTGAACATCCGCGTGTTGACATTAGCATTTAGGTCAAAGCACCACTTTGCCTAAGTGCAGCTTCACAGAGCAGCTAGCATGAATAAGGCATGGTTGAGTTTAGTCAGCAACTGAAGGTGTGAAAACTCCCCTGCGTATCTCTAATACTTACCTAGACTATCTCAATAAGCTATTGTGTTATCCCTATTATATTATGAAGATGTGTTCTTCCTCTAATCATGTTTTATTCCCTATAATATATATCAGTGTCTCTGGAAACATTTTACAAGCGGCTGGTTCTCCAGCAGACACATTTCCATTGTGGTGAAGAAAGAGTTGTTTTTCTGATTTCTGATTGATATTATAACATATACTTTGTGGATGCCTTTATTTGTTATATAATATATAATAACCATCATCCATCTAATCCTAATTTTGTATCTGTATTTTCAAAATTAGCAGAAGGAAAAGCACAGAATTATTTCTCCTGCTTCACAAACTGAATTGGGGGAAAAAAGGCCTAATCAGCCAGATACGGACATGTTCTGCACTCTTTGGTCAGCGGATCAGTTGTGAGAATCGCAGGGAGGAGTGGTGCAAACAGAAACAGTGAGCTGTCAGGTGAAGAGCTGCAGACGAGGCTCTCTCTGTGGTTTGTGATCAGCACATCTCCGTTACCTTGCCAAGCTATGCAGGGGGTGCAGCGTGCCAGCACCATGCCTCCCCACCATGGAAAAACCCTATCAGACGCTTCCAATTCAGGCGTCTAAATCCATTTCTATGCCAGTGAACCCCCACCACTTCACTCAGCACATTCTAGCTCATAAACTGGTGAGTGAACGCTGGACAGACACCATAAAAAGCAGGCGTAGACGCTGGCCTCCTGTTCAGTCACACGGCGTTCATTATGGTTGTAAACCACAACCCCCCCTCAACGAGCTGGTCCACTTTGATGATTCAATCTGCCCTGCCTTGTGTGTTAAAGCATGAAGGCATCATGGTGCATAGCATTAACAAATTGCATGCCAGATAATGACTTCATGAAGTCTTCTACCCAGGAACAAAACGAATCTGCATGCTGCTGGTTAATTTGCTCTGGCGGATTCTCGTTCCCGTCCCGTTCACACAGATTTCTTGAAAGAAGGTTGGTCTGTTTACATTTTCCCATGGCTCAGCGTCGGGTCACATGTTCTGTGGCTCTAATTGGTTGTATTCTGGTCTGTGCACATTGATCAAAACTGAACTGTTCCAGATTCATTTGCATTTGTGAACAACGCTGGACACACTGACGGACAACAACCCTGAGGACAGACAAACCTGGATCCTGAGGACTTTTGGTTTAATGAATGCACTGCTCCTTTAAAAACAACCTCTGCGACATCCCTTCTCCCACTCCTCCATTAATCCGCACCTGGAAACCGTTCATTGCAACGGCCATGAAGATTTTTAGAGCCACTCCTGTTGAGTGTTTTAATGCAGTGTGTTTTCTTATGTAACCTGTGAGGAGCTCTCCATGGGAACATGGTTTCTATTATGGTGGTCATTATGGCCATGTCTGGCCGCCTTCTGTCGATCCCTCAAACTACGTTTATGTATGACACTCCACTGTGACTGGAACAACAGATGGTTTAAATTAACCTCCACCAAGAGGTGCGCATTTGTGTAACTAGTGTTTTATAAGCTGTAAAAAGTGTCTGTGCTACAGTAGTAGGTCCTATTTTAGAGTTCTGAGAAAACACGTCTTTTTACTGCAGGTTATGTGAGTGCACTTTCATTATTGTTATGTTTTGTGCTGTTATTTGCAGAACCTACACCGGCAGATGCACATGATGTAGACGCAAGTTAAAAAAGAAATGACCATTGAAAGACATCAGAGAGCCCCGTCTCCGCTAAGACGTCCTTGGTACGTCTTAGAATTCAATGTATCAGTAAAAAGGCTGATGTGTTAAAGGCTTGCACCTAATAAGTATTTTGGTTTATACATATATTTTGGTTTATACATCTACACTGTATTTGCTGCACCTCTACATATTGTACGTGTGTGTGTGTGTGTGTGTGTAGTGTTCAGTGTCCTTAAGTTAATGAACAAACTTGACAATGAATGAAATAAGTTTAGTCTTGAGTACCACAGAGGCAGGAGGAGACGAAACGTTCCCTTCATCAGCACTTGACACACATGAACACACTCGTACAAACACATGCACAGACCGAGTGTGTGATATGTTGATGGCTCTCCTTCACTCTAAAGCCCATCAGCCTCCTTGTTGCAGCCCTTATTCCTTCCTCCTCCAACTGCTCTCGGGAGAATAGCCCTGCGTTGTCATTCACTAACAGTAATGAGGTGGAGGGGAGGTACTGAAGCACTGAGAGCTGACAACAGAGAGGCAGAAGGCAGGGATTAAAGTCAACTCAATGGCATACTGTGCCGGAGATACAGCAGGGAGGGAGGGTGGAGGGGAGCCAGACTGAGGAGGGTGGAGATGGGAGAACAGAGGGAGGAAGATGAAGTGTGCTAAAGGAAAGAAAGAAAAGGAGAGGGAGAGATCAATGTTTTACAGGTTTAGAGGAGACCTGTAAATCTGTGAATGTGAAAAATCAGCCATTCAGAAAAGACTGTTGACTGGTGCAGCCTGATAATATGGAGTTGCAATAATCGAGCCTAGAAGTAACAAGTGCATGGATGGTGTTTCTGCATCTGCTTGAGACAGGATGAGCCTGATTCTTGCAATTTTACGTAGGTGTAGTCTGTTTTATGTGGGAGTTAAAGGACTTATCCTGATCACAGATAACCAGCATATCCAAAAATGATTCTGTGGAATAATTAATATGAACATCTGACACTGTAACATTATACATATATGACAGAAAATAACCTGTTTAAATCATCACTCTTCATCTTCTTCAAAGACTAACATAATCAGTCCCTTGGTTTTTAACTAAATACAACCGCAGTGTGAACGCAGCATCAACACTGGCACAGAACAGTCCTGCATTATAAACATTACTGAGTTGACATCGTGACCTTCAATTAGCAGAGGAAACCACTACCCAGAGTGCACGTTGTTAGTGTAGCATGGGCGGAATGGATTACCATGTAGAGTGAACTATGAATAAACAATGGATTTCCTTTATATTTTCTACATTTATCAACTCTAATATGATCCAAATGTAATTCACCGACAGCAGAGAGAACAAGGAGAGAGAGCCAGCTTCCATTTAGGAGGGTGGGTGGGAGTGTAAAAGCCTGTGGAACACAGCTACCAGGCCAGCAGCAGCACTTTAGCATCTCTCTTGATCACACTTCAAGTATCAGAGCCCCGTGTAGGTGGATCTGCTGTCGGCCAACAGGCAGTCTCTCATATAACCATGGATGTACAGTACATGTGCTGTACTGCTCATCAGTATGGATCATGACAACATGCTTTGAGTGCTGACGAACTGTAAATATATTCATTATTGTCACTATTTTGAACTGATAATGAATGAAATTAATGTGATTAACCTTTCAGAAGAGGAAGATCAGCTCTGAGACAGCTGAGACAGATGAAATGTCATTAGTTTAGATTTAAATTTAACATTTGATCAGCTGGTGGCGATCGATAAACAGTCCGAGAATCACTGAAGAATCTGGATACGAATCAGTTGAAATTACAGTATAAATGGACACATCATCTGAAAACCAATGTCTGTGCAACCTTTTGTGCAAATTTCTCCAGAAGATGTTGAGATCCAGCTTTGTTCTGCTGATGGTTCTCGATGAAAAGTGAGTGAATCAACATCGCAGTCGTTAAAGCGGTTACTGCTCGCATGGCTGAAGGCCAGAGCGAAGATTCACGACAACACAAAATAGTTTTAGAGCATTTCAGAGAAAAGTTACAGCGGTGTGAACTGATTCGTTCCAGCTCGACTTTAAATGTTTTTCATCAAGCAGCTCCCCAAAGGTGAAACATTATAGGACCTGCTACAGCGCTGTGAGTCTGCACTGGAGCTAAATGCTAATATTGACATGCTATCAAGTGCTAACATTGGACAAACTGAACTTTTAACCCAGTTATAAGGCTAAATCAAAAGTCGGATCATAAACATTTAGTTCATCGTTGAACAAAATGTTTTGCTAATCCATCCAATCGTTGAGATGTTTCAGTCGGAACCACAGACCGAACATAAAGATGGACGACGTGACAGCTCCCCAAAAGTGAAGCCAAAACATCTGGATCGCCTCCTGTTGGCCGGCTGCAGTATAGCTCATAAACCCCGCCCCCTCCATGTTAGCGGATGGTTTTCTGTCTTTTTAGGGAGTTTGTATCACGCTGATGTTTGTTCAGCTGTTCATTTTCCTGTTAATTTATTCCATCAGTAGATGCAAGTCTCATCATGAATGTTTGGTCTTGGTTATCTTCAGGTAAAATGTGTTTTGTGCAGAACTTTACTGTCATCCAGAGAGAAAAAACATTTTCAAAAAAGAGGTTCACAGAAGGTGTCTCAACTTTCCTCCTGGAAATCTAAATCTTGGCTGCTGAAAAGCCGAGTCTGGGATCTGTCTTTCACTAAAACTCACTGTCTTCCACTTACAGCGTGCTCTCCTGGGAGTAGCATTGTTAATGGTCTGTCAGCTTCTGTTTGAACGCAGTGCAAGAATAATGCTTACGCAAACACATTCACACAAGCTAACATTCTCTCTTGTTTTTCTATTTCCAGTTAAAACTAAAAACCATAAATAAAAAAGTAAATCACTCCCTTCTCGCGTGCGTGCGTAAGAGTGTGGGTGATGGTGACGTTAAGGGTTTGACAGGTGGCATCTATGAAATAACTGGGTCACATTAACTATATATGAGTTCATTTTCTGCGGTACAGGAGCTCATGGTGTTTGGATCTTGGCTTTTGTGTTGCATTAAGACAAATAAACTCTACGTTCAGTCCAATCTGTGGCCAATGACAGGGCTCACAGCCTCACAACAATACAGTGAGTCAGTCATACAGCTTGTCAAACATTACATCATTACACCCAGAAACCAAATTCTAATGAAATAAATGTGCAGTCTCATCCTTTTGTCTCTGACTGGTGGTTACATTTTACTTCCAGTTTGACTGTGGACAGAAAACTGAACTCAAACAAACAGCTTTTGTTGGAAACTGCAGTCTTTTGAGTTTAGTTGTGGTCAGAGTTAAAGAAGATAATCCATTCAAATGTGTGCAGTTGTGAAGAAACATGACACATTACACAGCGTAAGAACTGGTTTACATCTGTCAAATAAAACTATGACCTATAAAAGATTTAGGTCATTTTGTTTCCTGTTGTTCTTGTGCTGTTTATTTACCATTGCAAACAACATAAATCCACATTTCATTGATGAAAGTCTGCCGTGTTGTGACGCTGCAGTGATGGAGTGAGTGACTTTATACTGTTGAGCACGCTCATGTCAGTTCTCACACAGGCCTCAATGCGTTTGGCCAAATAAAATATTTCTTTTCCAATTGCAACAGTCGTTTTTAGACTGAGGCAACAGATCCAAGCTGGAATTCCCTGGAAATCAGTAAAACATCTGGTGTGGTGGAGCTGCCCTGGAGATGGGAAATTTATTGGATGGCTCTGGTGTCATCTGTTATATCATCATGCCCATAATGTTGGGCCTTTTGTTAACGGACGTAAGGCAGTTTGATTGATTCCTGTTCTTTGCAGAGCTGATCGATCCTGCACCGGCTGTCTATTCTTCACACATCCATCAACCTTTGTGTCTGTTGTTTGAGTAAGATCTCTCTTTTATAATAATGATGAAAACAAATCAAGCCCGACAGTATAACTCCAGGACTCCAGCTCTCTGTAGAAGTCTGAAGTCTCCCGTTCACCGTCCGATGGCTGACGAACCAGTGTCAGCTTTGTCTGGGTGTCATCACTGATCAGAGCAGTGGAGTGTGTGTCCTCCTGCTCCTCCTCAGCATTAACCCAAGCTGACAGCCGGCCTGCCTGCTCTGCCCTGACATCAGCCTGGGCAGATGTTGCAGGGCCGGGACCCTCGCGTCTCTCTGTATGGAGGTATGGACGTCATTAGGAAGTCGTAGTAATTAAATCCAGGATGCTGTTGCCATGGGGCTTGTTTGCCTTGTTTGTCCCACCCACACATTTACCATCTGAAGAGGCAACAAGGCTTCTGAATGATTCTACTGTACAATTCAGTGCATTTTACACCACGATGCTGCCCAACAGCAACATGGAGATAAAACAAATAAATAAAGAAACTACTAAAAGTAAATGTGTAAATAGTAAACACATCATCAGCACCAGTCAGCAGGCTGGCTTCTGGTCTGTTGACACTATAAATGTCTCAATGCTGCAGACTGCAGCACAGATGTTGAATTTAAAGATGATATTTACTGCAAAGTTATCAACAGCTGACGGCAGCTAACTTCGGTATTTATATCACGAAAAATATAAAGAGCACTGATGCTGTTTAACATGCAATGATAAAAGTTATTACATGTATTACATTATAGGACCTGCTACAGCGCTGTGAGTCTGCACTGGAGCTAAATGCTAATATTGGCATGCTATCATGTTTAGCGTGTTAGAATGCTTACATTGGACAAACTGAACTTTTAACCCCATTATGTTGCTAAATCAAAAGTCGGATCATTTTGTTCATCCCCAAAAGTGAAGCCCAAACATCTGGATCGCCCCCTGGTGGCCGGCTGCAGCATAGCTCATAAACCCCGCCCCCTCCATGTTAGCGGATGGTTTTCTGTCTTTTTAGGGAGTTTGCATCACGCTGATGTTTGTTCAACTGTTCATTTTCCTGTTAAGTTTGGTTTTAATGAACTATTTGATGCTTGTCATGGTCTGGACCAAAGTGGTGGGCTGACCAACCGACCAATCACACCACTAGTGGGAGTGGAGCTGGAGTCTGGATAGACATAATGTGTTTCAATAACAAGTCATTATGCTTCAGTTTGGTTATTGATGGCCAAGCTGTTAGAGCGAAATGATGACTTCAGGTTTGTTGACAGATCTTCAGTCAACATGAACATTAGGAGAAATCTCTGAGGCTTTATAGGCTATAGTTTCTAGGAGAGAAGGTCTGACTGACATGAAATGGATCGCTTTATACCTGAAATCCCCAAAATCACCAGAAATATATTCATTAGCATATGTCTTTTTATGTCTTCCTCATTAAAAATGAGAGAATCAGCTTATAAAACAAGCTAAAGCTACAGCCCTGCTTCATCAATAATATATGCAATGCTCATTAATTGATTATTTGTGACATTAGTGTTACATAATGAGGATTAAAGATTCATGTGTCACATGACCGGCAGACTGACAGGGTGGCGCGTTCTCCCCACTTGTTAACTACCAACATGCAGTTTCCACACGTACACAGGAAATGATGGTTTGGCGATTAAATCAAAAGTGACATATTAAATAAATACATTTTACTTTACACATCCAGTGAAACCGCAGGCCGGGTTTATGCTGGTCCCCAAAGTCTAATATTCTGCAGAGCACAATGAATAAGGGTGAAGTCACTGTGCCCTGACTTTTACTGTCTCTGATACTAAGCCCATTCCCAGATGTGCTTGTTAGCTTCACTGGCTGCGTTGGATGTTATTCAGGGTCCAAAGTAGCTTACACATCACGAGAGAAACCTTCCACATCTTCATTCAGACTGCAAACAAGGACAAGATGAAGCCCAGTTTATTTTAACCTGGTGTATTTCCCTTAAACGTGGCTTTTGTGTCTCTGTGGGTGGTGCTAACATTGGTGCAAGCTGCAGGATTCTCTGTGATTTCCACGTGAATCATTCAAAAGGCTTGAACGTCTTGAGTCTGAGAGAAGCCACCTGAAAAGTCATGCAGCAGTTTGCTGTCATTGCATCCACAGTTCAGGCCCCAAGCAGGAGCCAGAGCAGCTAAAAACACAGGTTCCCTTTGAGTCATTTCCACCAGATTTATTGTGCAGTGGCTGAGTGATGTTGCACAGGTGGTATTTTTACCTCATGATGTAACATTGAACAGTTTGCATGAAAAGAGATATTTAGATTTTGTCAGTAGCTCTCACCTGCAACACATGCATTTTTTATTGATATGTCGAATGGCATCATGAGCTTTTATTGCATTTTCATTCCCATTTTCTATCATAGAGACTTCAGACCCACTTTTCTCCCATGAACCTGCAAAATTACATGCAAAACCTCCAGTTTTCCGTTCAGAGTTTCACAGCTGTTAATGTTTGGAATAAACTTTAAACACAACACAGTGCAAGATGTTGCAAGAAAGTTGTCTGTTTACTCCTCCAGAGAAGCATTAACATCCATTTTGGAGTCGAGTTTCTGTTCATGTGATGAATGGAAGTCCAATATTCACTGTGGCCGATCAGAGCAATGAGGCCGAACCAACACAGCAAAGTTAAATCACTGTGCAGACATGAGGGGAACTGCAGAGTGGACGCTACTTCTCTGTGGGTTTGTCACTGTGAGCAACACGTAACCATTCAATCAATTGTTAATGGAAGAATATTGATTATCGCCACCTTCAGCACAGTTCTCCGTGAATCAGCATCAGTTCTCTTCTCTCTGGTGTCGTTCCTTTAAACGAATGTGAGACAACAACGGCTTGTACAACAACCCACCAGCAGAGCGCCACCTCCTTTTATCTCTCTGTCTTTTTTAGGTTTGTTTCACCCCTTCGAGCCTGCCAGCCAGTCAGATGAGCCACCCACCCCCTTTAGCTGTTCTCAGGCTCCGTGTGTGTGTGTGTGTGTCATCTGCCTCCATTACACTCCAGTCTCTCCCTCAGACAACATGCCTCCATCTCTCAGTGCAGCCATGTGCTTCTTCCCTGTTTCATCTGAGCAGCGGCAGCAGCATCACAGTAATCTGCTCACAGCCAGAAAGTCCACCCACCCGTCTGTCTCTCCCTCTTTTCATTACTCTCGTCTCTCTGTCTGTCTCTCCGTCTAAGCATTTAACGCACAGTGACATGCAGGAAGTTGTTACATGACTTCATACTGAATCAGTTTGGCAGACTGATCTTCCAGGCCACCGTGTCACGTCTTTACTGTCTAAACGTTGGTCAGATCTTTCTGATGTGTTGTGGTTCTCTCTGTTGCCAAACGGAAGAGGAAATGTATTTTATAAGTTATAATCTTTAGGATTTCAGCCTTGATTCATTTAGAGACACTAGTGGTAAAGTTTATCTGCTCAAAATGAATCTGTTGGAAATTACGTTTATCGACCGACGAGGGCAGCACACATTCATAACTCTGACTCTTGAAATACTTCTAACATTTAGTAGTCAAACGTTATCCCGTTTGTGTCTGGAACAGCTGACAGTGAATTCTGGATTGATGTTTTTTGAAGAGAATTGCTGGACTCAAGTCGACCGACTCACCGGAAACCTCCCACTGCTCCAGATGTTCACTCCTGATGACAATACAATACTAGACAATGAGCAGCCTGCCCACAGAGTAACTTCTACTGCTCATGCAGCCAGCTGTGCACAGCGGTTGTGGCCGGGCTGCGTCGGTTCCCAGTTGTTGCTTTTGTTTCTTTCTCAGTTGTCGGGATGAGACCGCGACCACAACCTCCACAGGGTGACACTGGAGCTCACCACAACACAGCAGTTACAGAAGCCTTCATGTGGCCTCCCAGGCATCTGCTGGGCACCTGGAACCTCTGACCCAGACCTCTGGATGATTCAATCACTCCTACTTGTTGAGCCCACTTCAGGAACCTCTGTTTGCACACAGATCCACATGAATCCCCACATGTAGGCCTACATGAAGGTTTGTATTTATATGAAGATGACTCCGTCGCCACAAGAGTTTGTTTAATGGCTTTGGGCTTCCTCTTTTGTTTTTGACAGAGCACATTCATCATGTCGCACTGAACAAAGTGGGAAACCTCCAGCAGATACTGAACTGTTTGTCGAACAGGCTGAGTGGATCCTGATTCCAGTCTCCTCTCACTGATTGATTCTTCCTGGCACAATAAATCCCATCTGGCTCTGCAGAGGTACTAAAACAGGACTCTCAAACAAAGAGAACGCAGTATTATTTCCATAAAAGGTGCAGGTTGCAAACAGACACTTGCACATTGAACTCAAGGGAACACTGCAGAGAAGAAACACGTTACAGTAAATCACATCAGATTCAGAGCAACAGGAAGCAAACTGGAAACCAGCGTTATGGAAACACGTGGAAAATAATTATCCCATTTTTCACAAGCATTAGAAAATACAGCATCTGCAGAATCAAACTCATCATTTAAAACCCACAGCACGTAGAGAGTTCAGTTCGCTTTGGGAAACAGCCTCGCAACAAGACTGGAACTGATTTGCAACAGGATCTTATTTTGCACTAAATTCCAATTCCAAGTCTTCCACCTGGATATATTCCAGATTTAATACACATTCGTTTTTCACATGGCCACATATTCTATACTATGGCTCTGCTGGCCAGATCACAAATCTAATTGCAATCTGTCTTGGTTTTCCGGGGCCATATGCAAATCAGGGTCAGCCCCTCTGCAGTCCAGACAGTGCTGGTGGTGACCCTGAAGCTGTTTGGTAACTCTCCCAATCTCCAGAAGAAGAATAGTCCCCAAACATTTCCACCAACCAATAAACTGTCCAGGTCTCTGTGTCAGAGTAGACTGAGTGCAGCTGCAGCCTCTCTCTCACACACACACACACACATTAGTTCTTGAGCTTCCTTCACAGCGATTGTACGGTGTCCCTCTGTAATTACATGTCTTCTTTCTTTAATCTGTGCATTTCACTTGTTTGTGAAGTTTTATTGGAAACGTGTAAATATCGTAACAAAGCGTCTCAGGGTGAAGATTCAAGTGGAAGTGGTGCCTCTCCCACTGCTAGAACCCCAAAGATACGTGCAAGATCACACATCAGGAAAAGAAGAAAGGAAATATTCCATTACTGAATGATTTCACATCCTGGTGTCTGACATGACACACGCCCGATCAGATTCCAGGTACCTTTAAACATTTCAGCAAATTACCACCCTATGGCCACTCAGCTCTTATTGTTCAGCATCCATTAGGGCCGCCCCTCTATAACTGTGCAGTGTATTGGAAAGATTACCAGGGCACTTATGTCTAAAGCCTATGTTGTTAGAACGGGTGGGTAATGGAAGGTTTGGTCCTCTATTGATGGTGTAATGAATGATTTTTAGGTCAAAGTTAACACCACTTTGGTTTGTGGCCACAGTTCCAGAACGACTCCAGCAGATTTCTGACTAAAATCTTTATTGATCCTCAGCCTGTTTATTCTGTATATTCCACACTCTGTATTATTGTTATTATGTTTTAGCTGTCTCCTAGAAATGATCAGTAAAGTGATCACTGTCGGTGTATTTGATTTGTTCTCTTCCAGAATATTATACAGTTTTATGTTCAGGCGCTGGCAGCACTTGGTTACGGTTCAGGAAACATTATGATCTGATCTAATACAGATAAAATGTTTCCCTGTTCGCCTGTCCTGTCTGCAGCCTCAGCAGGGTCAGGACTAGAGTCAGGCAACATCCACATGTTGTTTTAAAATAAAAAAGATCTCTCTACACGCCAACGTTTAATTATCATTTCACAAATAATCTCCAAGTACAACAAACGAAGAACAGCAGTGGAGGAACGTCCGAGCAAATATTTCTCTGCTTGGACCGACGACCAGGTGGAGCTGTTACAGAGAGGAAGCTGGAGTCGTTTGTTGTCTTCAGGTGTGACGAGTCCTCTGCAACGGGGTCCACTTAGCGTTTTCTGGTGGTGTCCGGTTTGAAAACTCCAGAGTTGTGTCAACAGCAGGCAGAAATGTAGTAAAAGTGCAAATGCTTTACTCATGGCTTCAGCAGAGAGAGCGTGCTGCCGTTATGACATCATGACCTCGCCCTGACCTTCCTGTGCATTAGATTTCCAATAAATGTTGAATTAATACTTCGAATCATCTGTCAATGATTGTGTAAATGCTGGTCCACCGTGATGGTGTACAGCTTTTCTAAAGCTTTTTCTCTTTTGAAAGCAGTGATTCACTTTTCCTAATGGACAGGTTGGTCCAGGAAATGGCATCAAATATCACATTGATTGTGCTTTAAATAACTGCAAAACGTGAGTTCAAACATTTGTTGTGGAAAAGGGCAACAGATAATTGGATTGCATCAAGTGGCATAAAAGCAACATCTGACACCTGACGAGGTATCAGCTGCAGTGGATGACTTATAAAGGCTTCCAGCATGGTGCCACAGAGTCCAACCTCCCAGGAGAGCTAACGTGAACCATTAAATCATTAACCTATGACAGACCAGTGGCCACAATCAATACAAGCTAGCCACCACTTAGCAAAGTAGCTGCCGGCCATGATGTGGCTAGCAGTTAGCAACATTGCTATTGTTTTGAGTAGGGCTGGCGAGTGTACATATAAATAATCCTGCATGTTAATTACAGAATATTCTCATAGTTAGGATTAGTTTAACAGCTGGAGAGCATCGTGGCTGGTCCCTCTGCCTGAACTACTGTGAATATTATTGTCATTATTATTATTACTACACTGTCACTATCTACAGGGATGGTGTTAGGTGCATTGTGAACCACGACCAACCACTCACCATCCATCATGAGATCCTGTTTGTTCACAGTCTCAATCATCTGCACACGTTGTGATCGATGCTGTAGTCACGTTGACGATGCTTTACTGTCCCGGCAACGCGCACTGTAAAAAACCCTAAAGTTTATGTCTCCGCCTCCACTCAGCTTATTTAGAGTACCTACGTCTGCCTCTACTTCTACCGATCCTCTCATTGGTGTGTAGTTTGGGGATTTTATTTGTTTAATTTTCAGATTCATGGATATAGTCTTAATTATAACCATATAACATCAAACACAAGTGTAAAAAACACATCTGTCTGTCCATCTGTACTCCTTGTTCTTTTTATTTTGCTCCCTTGTTAGGTATAAATACAGTTTATGTCTTTAGACACACGTCTTTGGAGGGTTTGTTCAATATTTAAAGACGACACAAAGATTTTCAAGCGTTCAAGTTTTATTATGCACTTCCAAGTATCACAGCATGCTACAGATCCAAATGGACAACGTGTGCGTGGTGACACGGTTCTTCTTACACATGCCCTCTTGCCATGCTTCAGGTGCCTGACAGAAAGCGGCGAGGTCGTGCCGGGTGTGGTTGACTCCAGATGTGGTTGCACTGTGTGTCTTGAGGTTGCTGAATGTCAGGAAGTTGTATAGAGCAACACAAGTCTTCACTACGTGCACAGTGTTCTCCATGCTGCTCTACTATCCTTCAGCCCCGGGCAGTGCTGGTGCGACTGGGCCTATAAGACATAAGCATACAGAATTCTTTAAGCTCACTGGGAAATGAAAGGTAAATAAACAATAAACCAACAAAGACCTGATAGAAACGGGCCAGCTCGTATGTTTGAGTCTGACAACACATGCAAATTATAACTGATTAGAAACTGAGGTGTTTTCTCTCCCTCAGTGTTGGAGAGGCAACATGCTCATTAGCTGACAGTGGTGCAGTATTCAGTCACGATGGCAGGATATACCAATTAGTTTACCCAGCAGGAAACAGCCCTCCTGCTGTCAGAATAAACAGCAACTATAGGTTATCTTTCTATCTTTCTATTTCTGTCTGTCTTCCTCTTCTCATGTCTCTCTATTTATGTAGTAACGTGTCTCCTCTGTGTGTTTACATGCTCACACATTCAGTTAGCAGCAGATAACTATACTTACACTATAGAAACAGTCATAGCGTAACGAGGTTACTTGAGATTAGGATTAGATTACATTTAGGCTAAAAGTATCTTGATTAATAGATGGCTGTGTGCACTTCAACCCCAGTTGCTGCAGGACAAAATCAGCTTCTCTTTTAATGAGATCTAGCTCCGAGTTATGAGGAAAGATGTGCTCCTCCTCCCCTCTGTCTCTTACACCTGTTCATTCTCCCAACACAGTAAAACAAGCCAGGTTCGACTGCTGCCGTGTACTGCTAATTACAGCCAATCAGGTGTCCCAATGCTCACCTTACTTTATCCGGCGCCACACGCAAACTGACTGGAGGTCAGTAGAAGTGTTTATCAGAGCGCTGCACTGAAGCATGTTTTCACTCCTGATATTAGCCACCGTGCTAACAGCAACTGTCATTTGGCAAATTTAACACAGAGGTTTGGCACAAGGTGGCAAAATGAAGGCAAATTCATCCGTCCTGTTTTCAGAGAACTTCCTGTTTTCAGAGAACTTCCTGTTGTTAGTGAACTTCCTGTGAACGTTTGCTGAGCGCAGGTCAGGTGTAAATGACGTTTTTGCTAAAGAAATCAAGTGTCACAACTTGCAGTGCAAAGATCACTGATAGGCTAACGTGCAACTTTAACAGTCAAGGTAAATTATTGATCATTTAGTTATTGGTTTTAGCAGTGTGATTCAATTAATATTAATTTGAGTTAGAAAATGGTGATACCATATCATGGGCCAGATTTGAGTATCACTGCAGACCGCCACACATTTGCTAGTCAGTTCCCCGAAATCTAAATGAAGTAAACAAATAAGCCATTTAAAAATAAATAATTTGTATAAATATAGAAAACAATATGTAATGAAACCATGACATTGTAATATTATTACCAAATTAAAAATATAAAGGTTTCCCTGTTCTACTTCGACAATCATGAGGCTGTAAAAACCGATGCGGACTTGATGTTTATTAAGTTTTTCACCATTTACGGAAATGACTAGAAACCAACGGAGGCCTTGTTTGCAGAAAGGCATTAGGTGTGACAGAAGCTGATCTCTGATCTGTCACGTGACGGTGGGTCCTGAGACCTGGGCGTGTTCCTCCCGTGCGCCGCTTGCTGCGTTCACTTCACTGAGTGTTTGTGCTGCAGTAGTGGCCTGAACAAAGAGGTGACCTGGGATTAGAGAAGGACCAAAGTTCTCTTCTGTGGAGTATCAATACTGGTGGCGGGGGGGGGGGGGGGGGGGGGGGGGGGGGGGGGGGGGGGGGGGGGGGGGGGGGGGGGGG
>JAVQJL010046101.1:0-17268 GCA_036024295.1 Nannoperca obscura
TCAGTTTTTCTTTTTTAATAAATTTGCAAAAATTTCTATATTTCAGTTTTTTTCTGTCAAGATGGGGTGCTGAGTGTACATTAATGAGAAATAAAATGAACTTTTTCGATTTTAGCAAATGGCTACAATAAAACAAAGAGTGAAAAATTTAAAGGGGTCTGAATACTTTCCGTACCCACTGTATAACAAATACTGAATAGAGCAGCATAAATATGACACCAGCCACTGGCTTATTTCTAACACAAATCTAAAAGTCTATAAACCTCCTGTGTCAATCAATACCTTTATAAAAGTATCAAGTTATATTCTGTCTTTTCATTTCATTAGCTGAAAGAAGGACGATCCTTTAAAACATATTCAGCCACATCTCTGGATAAATAATCTAGCAACGGGGTGTTCACCCCCTTTATAATAGCGCACAGATTCCACAAAGTTAGATTGGAATCTCCCAACCTAACGTGGTCCAAAATAATTTCTGTTTTCAGGTTGTGGGAAGACATACACCATGTTGGGGACAGACAGGGAGCCGGGCATCTATGTTCGAACGCTGAATGACCTGTTCCGTGCCATTGAGGAGACCAGTGACGACATGCTGTATAGCGTCTCCATGTCCTATCTGGAGGTCAGAATTTCATTTTTTTCTTCTCCACATTTATCCTCATCACAAGCATAATGCGACATGATGACTAATCTCCTCATTACCCTGAAGTGGGGCTCAGAATGTTATAGTCATTAACTCCATTGCTTACTCAGAGTTCAAAGATTTCATTTCATTTTTTCACATTTGAATTGTCTTTATCTGTCTCTGTTTCTGTCAGCGTCACAATTAGAGCTTCTTCTTTCACTGTCGTCTGTTCACACTGATTAGATTGGAGGTTGTTAGCTAATGCCAGTTGCAGGCAGAATCCCACTGGTGTCCTTTTACCTTTTCCTGGTCTGTAGAGAAGCCCAGACACAGATGACTTTGCAGAACACATTAATCCCACTCTGGTATATGTGTGTTTTATATGCCTTGTGTTTCTTTTCTGTCTTGTCTTGATGCCTTCTTTGAATAGCCTTTTTGAATTGTTGTTGAAAGGTTCTGCACAAATACACTTACCTCCCTCTGCCTTGAAAGCGTTCTGCTGTTACCTTGAAAAGAAAGTAATCTTTCAAAAAACCCTGACTGACCCTTATCATTGGCCATTTAGCGGTTTTGTCATGGTGTATTGTCAGTAGAGGCTCTTAGTGACTGAAAGTCATTTCAGCCATTTACGATTTTATCTCATATTCCCCCTCTGCCTTTTTATTTCTTTTGTTGTGTGTCCTCTTTTTTTGTCTTTCCATTTTTATTTTTTTTCCAGGCAAAAGATTACGGGCTAAAAACGGCAGTGCCACTTGAAACTGTCAAATATTTTCTTGATTTATGTTGAAAGTGGATATGATGATGGAGTACAAATACTGACTGATTCTTTTCTATGTATGTATGTATGTTGGTGCCATTGATTGGCTGACTATAGGCTGTAGGGTTTACTCTGTATTTAAGTGAAACCTTTCTCACAGAACATTTGAGGTGAAGTGAGGCAACATGAGGCGAGACAAAGCTTTAAATCACCCAGACGTTGTTAGCGTTACTTCTTCAAGGTCAGATGGTGTTTTTGGAGCCAAGTGGCATGAAGGAGAGTTTAGAAGGGGACAGCAGCGGTGATGCTACCAGACCATCACACAGAATTTGTTTTAAAGACAGGATGTTTGTCTGTCTTATGTCTCATTTTCCGTTACTTCAAACTGCTAGCTTGGACAAGATTTACAAACGTTGTAAAACCCAACAGTATGTAACCAATTCCGCTCTGCAGGTGTATGGGTGCTTTTGTCGCACAGAAACCTGCAGTACCTTCAGGTGTGGAGTGATCTGTGGGCCTGTTGGCTGAGTGATAATCTCTGCCTTTGTCACTGGATGATGGACCACAGATAAGACAGCAGGCTGATGATGGCGGTTTGTCTGTGTGCGTGCTGGCAGGTACAGTGCAGTCTGTGTGTTTAATGACAAAGCCCTTAATACCACTGGATACAATGGCGTTGGTTCATTTGACTCTGAAAGCAGTAACTGAGCCTCACTGGTGTGACTTTCCCATTCCCATTTAAAGAGGTCATTTTTGGCTTTTCTTGACTTTGGTCAATTTGAAATTAGCATAGTCATACAGAGATTTCTTTGTGTAAATGGTACTAATATTTTTGAATAAAATCCTTTCAAAAGCCTTTTCAATTTATCTTTTTACGCTTTTCACCTCACACGTAGCAGTTATTTGGTTTTTGAAATGCAAGAAATATTAAATCATGTGTGTACCTTGGAAACTGAGTCTCGTTCAGGATCTTTTATTTATGATAACAGTTAACAATTTGTCCATCATAGCTTAGCTCCCAAAAGTTGTTCTGGAAAAGAAGGCTGCATGAATATAAAGATGTTGAGGTTGTCAGGACAGGAAATGATAGGGAGAGAAAACGAGAAAGGAAGAGCAAAGTGTTGGGAGAGAAAGAAAAGAAAGAAAGGGGTACAGAGAGAAAGAAAGAGCCAGATGATGAATATAACCTTACATAAAAAGAGCAAATTTGAAAAGAGCATTAAACCTTCAGCTGAAAATGAAAATGGCACAATATAAACACTTGTTGAGTACAGACATTAGAATTACATTCTGTCTTCAGTGCCAAAAGCTATCATTATGTTCAATGATTGACAATGTTATTGAAGCTTAGCACTCGGGGTGGGTGGAAATGAACATTTTCCTATTAAAATGCCAGTCATGGATTCTGGATGTTTTGTACAAGTCTTGAGGATGAATCCTGACACAGGGCTGTATGTGACGTATGTTTGCTGTTTCCAGGGAGTAATCTGTTGCCACTGCTGCCTCGCCACAAAGAGGTTAAATGCCATTTTACAGCCTGACTGGGCGGAGTGCACACATCTGCTACTTTTCTCGTTCAAATCTCACTCTCTTTCACGCGGGCGACCTCTAAAACACATGCACAGAAACACATGCAGCAAATACAAAGAAATATACAGATAAATATACAGATAAAAGCAAATAAAAGTTATTCTTTAGCATGCAGTGCTCCCTCCGCCTTTTCTTTTATGTTTATTCTGGTTTACTTTCCCAACTCTTCTCACCTTTAGAGAACCTCAATAGAAGAAGAAACCTTTTTCGCTACTGTACACTAGCATCAAGTTTGGCAATGTAAGTCTTCTGGTCAGTCCACGTTTGGATATTTGAGGGATTGCAATTAAAATGTAAACAGATATCCATGATGACCAGATGATGAATCCTACTGACTTTGGTGATCCAAAGTTTTCCTCTAGCGCCACCATGAGGTTGACATTTGTAGTTTTTAATTATCTGACTGATGGCCATAAAAATAGGTACAGATATTCATGTTCCGCTCGGGATAAATTGTAATCACTTTAGTGATCTCTTAACTTTTCATCTTGCGCCACCATCAGCTCGAAATTTCTTATTAGTTGTCATTTCCAGATACCTGCAAAACTAATGACATTCCCATCAGCCTCATCTGTACTTTGTGTTAAGTGAGTAAAGCTAATTATAAATTATACCTGCTCAACATCAGCATGTTAGTATTGTGTTTTTGAGCATGTTAGCATGATGACATTAGCATTTAGCTCAAAGCACCATTGTGCCTAAGGACAGCGTCACGCAGCCGTTCGTGTGGCTGCAGACTCTTAGTCTTGTTTGAACTTCACCAGCAATGAAAGGAGTACAGATGGAAAAAATAATAGAACAAATGTCCAACTGTCAGGCTCAGTAAAAGTGTCCACCTTTCAGAGTTTGTGGCTGGTCTTTACAGCTCCAACCTCCCAGTGGTTTGTCATCCAGTGGTCACTTTCCAGGATGTCACTTCCTGCACTGAACTTTTATGTGGGTTTCGGTGCTCTCGCTGCACCATCAATGTCAGTACAGAGAAGTTACCTGAATTTTCTTTTAGTGAAAGAAGAGCACTGACTCCGGATGATGACAGCTTGCCACCCAACAAGCTGTGGTTTCTAAATGACAAGTTGCTGAAAATATAGCACTTGATGTTTGTGCACCAGGTTTGGGTCTGTGTAGGAGTCCTGAGCGCCTGAATGGAGCCTTTTCAATGGACATAAACATTCTGCCAGTTGATTCAGGTCTGTGACTCAAAGGGACATAACTTAAGGATGCTGAGCAGATAGATAAACTGGTGCATTTGCCTGACAACTATATGTAACTTTGCTTCACTGAAACTTTGTCAATTTCTATTGCAGGTGCTTTCAGCTGATGACTTTATATTTCTGTGTGTGTCTTTGTAGATCTACAACGAGATGATCCGTGACCTGCTGAACCCATCTTCAGGCTTCTTGGACCTGAGAGAAGACTCTAAAGGGGTGATTCAGGTGGCTGGCATCACGGAGGTGTCTACCATCAATGCACAAGAGGTCAGACAAGCTACCTAACATGCATGACATTATTATTTTAATTAAAACATTGAGATTTCATTCAGGACAGCTGCACACATGACAAAGAACTCTACCTGTGTGTTTTCAGATCATGGAACTGCTGATGAGGGGCAACAAACAGCGCACCCAGGAGCCAACGGCCGCCAATCAGACGTCGTCTCGCTCCCACGCGGTGCTGCAGGTGGCCGTAAAGCAGCAGAGCCGGAGTCGAGACGTCCTGCAGGAGGTCCACTTTGCACGCCTCTTCATGATCGACCTCGCCGGCTCTGAACGAGCGGCACAGGTGTGTGTATGTACTCAGTCAGGAGGTGTTTAATTGGCAGATGGACAATGTATAAGCTGTTTGTGTTTCTAGATGGGTGCATTCACTTTTTCACTACTTTTCAGCCAAACTCAAGTTTAAGTTCAAAGTCTCGGCTAATGTGGCCATTAAATACACAGCTCCTTTTAATTATGGACACACTACACGTCTTTGTGAGTGTGTCTGCACTCTGTAGTCTGCTCACTGGGGATGCTTGGCAGTGCATCTTTACAACAGTCCAGAGCATTGAGGTGCCCATAAACCTCAGGAGACTTTAATAAAAGCCTCTTTATTTCTGCCATTGTGACCCGCTATGCAGTTTATTAAACTAATACACTCATCAAAGCATCTAAGAGTTTATTTGCCAGAAGAGTAACTCCTGCACACTGACTCCAAACCACAAGTGTATTAAGATGAACAACTTCCTCCTTCCAAAATGTTGTTGTATTCCTTTAACCAAGCCGATTGTAATCATCATGTTCACTTTCCCTTTGTCTCTCTGCACAATCATTTGAAGGAAGATTCCAAAACATTCTTTTTTTATAATTTCGTTTTTATCGCATACTAGAGGAACAAATACAGTGTGTAGGGAGTAATAATAAAGCATACCCTTTACAAGAAACACATTTTAAAAAAGAATTTAAAGTAGTAAAAAATAAAATATTCAGTTTTATCATTGCCAAATAAATTATTTAACAGCACAGTCAGTTGAGAATATTGTCTCTGGGTTCACGCCGAGGTGGTCGATACTTGTGTGGATATGAGTGCTATATAATCAGACAATAAAAAATCTGTTAGCCGATTCTTTTTCTGGGTTTTTATTATTGCTTTGACCTTCTCTATTTAAGCGGTCAAGTGAGGATGTTGACAAGTATTTGTTCAGTTTGTTGTCAGCTGTTTTTCAAGTGGAGTCGGCTTTTGTCAGTCAGATGAATGGCTTGTCATTTCCGCCCATGTTAACACATCTATGTCCATGCACACCACAAGAGCAACATGCAAGCAGTCGGTCAAAGAGAGCACTCATTTACCATGGAGACAGCTTGAAAGGTTCACAGCCATACTATTGATGGATAGCACATATGGCCTCCGTTGTGAATTAAGCAGAACAGAGAGATGTTGGTCATTTGAGGCCACTTGGAAAAGAAGAGGTGCAGTTAGTAAGTTGCTTTAGTTCAGCCAAGTATTGATAGACCAAAGGTGGGAGGTAATGCCATCTCCTGGGCAAGAGTGGAAACCTGACAACTACTCAGAAATAAACAGCTGTGGGCCTGTATGTTCAGAGGTTGGGCTGCCCTGGTGGCCAATGGGTTTAAAGCCCCTGAAAACTTGGTTTCAATTCTTCTGTTTTGTAACAGTAAATATTCATGACTAAATAGGCAACAAGCAAAGCTTTAAAAAACATTCTTAAGTATTATTTATTATTATGTGATTTCTTTATAATTTAGTTTAAACTTCAAACTCTGCAAATCTGCTTCATCAGGACTGTGTTGGCATGATATGATCAGAGTTGACAGCGACCAGATTCAAATGTTCACAGAAGTATGTGACATCACATTTTCCTGTCTGAGCCTGGCCCACTTTAAACCAGTGAGAGGAGGACTGAAAAACATCAGCAGAAAATACTGTGTTTATAATGAAGAAGAAATTGTTCGAGAACTGTGGACTTTTGTCTCATGTGATTCTCCATCTCTCTCTCCCCTCATTTCCTATCAGCTGTCTTCTGTTAACTCTGTACTAAAGACATCAAAATACTTTTTCTCTATCTATTAGACTCAGAATAGGGGTCAGCGGTTGAAAGAGGGGGCCCACATCAACCGCTCGCTCCTGGCTTTGGGCAACTGCATCAACGCCCTGAGTGACAAAAATGGCAACAAGTATGTCAACTATCGAGACAGCAAGTTGACTCGACTACTGAAGGTAGAGCAAGTTAAGAGTTTATGGGTGACAGCATATCACAACTGTATTTTGATTCAGATATTAGTTATATATTTCATCTGATGTCCTTGATTGACAGGACTCTTTGGGCGGGAACAGCAGAACGGTCATGATAGCCCACATTAGCCCCGCCTCTATGGCTTTTGAGGAGTCTCGTAACACGCTGACGTACGCCGACCGTGCCAAAAGCATTCGAACACGGGTAAGCTCAACACACTTCATCTTTTAGCCTCTTTTCTGTCTTTACAGAAAGAGATGAGTGGATTTCATGATGCAATGAAACATTTCATTACATATCTTGAAACTATACTTTGCTGTAAAATATTCTCACTATGCAGCGACATTACACTTTGTTTTAATATTGTAGTTTTTACTGCACATATATCTTTGTACGGAAGATTAGATTCATGTTGTGGTGTAGTTCCTTCCAAGAATCAAATGAAGCTACTTGCAGTTACAAAAAGCTGTCATTGTGAAATTTGAGTCCCATGTAAATATCTATGTATTCTTTTGTGCTTCAGGTAAAGAAGAACCTCTTAAATGTGTCATACCACATTGCTCAGTACACCAACATCATCTCAGATCTGCGCTGTGAGATCACAAGGCTCAAGAAGAAGATTGCAGATCAGGCGAGCCGCCAGCTCAACTCGGACCGGGCCGACATCCGCCATGTCCAGGGTAAAGTCTTGTCCACGCTTCCTCCTCCAGCACATGAACAGCATCTGCCAAATGAAGCAGTTTTCTACTATTTGTATTCTACACTGCCTTTTCATGACTCCCTGCTCATAATCTCTCCCCACTCGTAGCGGAGGTCCAGGCCCACTCCAGCCATCAGAGTCGGACCGAGATGGACCAGTTGAGGGAGCAGCTCCTGGATGCCTTCCGTCAACAAATGGAGATCAGGAGGAGCCTGATGGAGCTGGAAAACAGCAACATGGAGATCCAGATCGATACCTCCAAACACCTGTTAACCATTGCAGAGTCAGTGTTTAGCATTTATATTTATACAAATAATAATTTTGCTTTACATGGTTGAAACCAGAACAAAAACATGTCTGGACTATAATGAAATAAAAAGACAATTACAATAATAGAACAAAAGGATACAACTGAAATAAAGTTTCAGTTTTGTTTTCAAAAGTAATATAAAGCAATAAAAAGCAATAGCATTAAACACATGTTTTATGGTATTTGTCTTCCCCCTCCTTCTGGTAACATACATACAGTAATCTGTAACCCCCTGTGTGACATTCAGGAACCGTCAGTTGACAAAACAGTTGAAAATTGACTTACAGTATTTGAGGTGCACATCAAGAGTGATAATTATAAAAGCTGTGTGTAGGGTGTATTGAACAGCGGGTAACTATAGCAACTGTGTTGTGCTACATTCAGTTCACTCTCACTGGTGAAACTTACCCAGCCATGGTTTTGAGAAACTTTCAAAAACAGATGATTATTCAAACTGTGTCCATTAAAATGAAGCTGCAGGAAACTGATCATTATGATGTAGCTGCAAATTATAAACCAGGTGTCAGTTAAAATGTTTGTGTGTGTTAAATTTTTTTTTCTGCCTAGCTGGGAGCAAGAGCGGAGTAGGCGCAGGAGGAAGTGGCGGGCTGAAAGGAGGAAAGAAAGCGTCAATAAGGACGAAAGCGAGAAGGATTCTGACTCCTCGGAGTCTCCTCCGGACAGCACGGAGACCCAGCAGGTGGCGATGGCCCGAGAAAACCTGGTTACACTCATGGCTGAACAGAAAAAGATCCACAAACAGAAGGTGGGATTTTTGATCGACTTTTTAAAACTAAGGGGAAGTGATTCACATACTTGTGTTTGTCCCTGTACAATATTCAAACTAACCACTTGCTTCTGCTGCTTTTTATAAATAGGTTGAGGCTTGGCTGTGACTTTACATCTCTTTACATTTTTGATCAATAGAAAAACAAAATGTTGCACACATCATAGATCGTTCTTTTCCCCGCTCGTCCTCAAGGCGTTGCTCGAGCGCAGATTTGTGGAGCTTCGGGATAGGGCCCGGCGCTTGGAGGAGCTGCTGCCTCGGCGGGTGAGCTCCGAGGAGCAGCGTGAGGTCCTGGGTCTCCTCTGCAAGGTCCATGAGCTGGAGATCGAGAACGCAGAGATGCAGTCCAATGCGCTGCTCAAGGACAACGTCATCCGTCAGAAAAACTTTGTGGTGCAGCGCTTCGAGCAGCACAGACACCTGTGTGACGAGATCATACAGCAGCAGAGACAGTTCATTGATGGTGAGTCTATCAGACTATCAGCCTATCTCCATTACATATCTGGTGTTTGGTTAATTGCTGTGTGGGTCCTTTCAACAAGTTTGGTTCAAAGCTGCAACATAACGTTAAATTGGTCAAATCAAAAGAAAATTGATTGATAATCTTGTTTTAAGTGTAGTGGTGTCCTTTGGCAAGACACTGAATCCTTGCATGGCAGCTCCATCACCATCACTGTGTGAATGTGTGTGTAAATGTGTGAATGAGACCAATCTGTGAAGCCCTTTGGGAATCAATAAGGTTGAAAAGCGGTATATAAGTAATACTAGTAATAATAATAATAGTAAGTCTTTTACTTTGACTCTGTCAGGCTCAGGGCTGATTTAAAACACATGATGTGTTGAGACATTTTCAACCCATGAAATGCTGATTTTAATTAATTTGCTAAGAAATGTCTTTATTAACAGCAGCATTGATGTGTTTCAGCACAGTACAGTCATAGCATTTAGTTTACAGCAAAAACATGTTTAAGTGTGCACTACCTCTTTACATCCATACAATCAATTCAAGAACAAATTCCAAACACTTATAGGTTCCAGTTTCACAAATGTAAGATATTTCTGCTTTTGTTGGTTTTATATTATAGGAATTAAATATTTTTGAGGTTTGAAAAACAAGACATTAGTTGAGGTAGCGATGATATTTTATACACCACACAATCAAGAAAATAGTCTGAAGATTAATAATAATAATTTCATAATAATGAAAATAATCAATAGTTGCAGCCCTTGTCTGGTTTTTATTTCAGGCCCAGTGACTTTCTGGTTTACTGAAGTGTGTGTGTGTGTGTGTGTGTGTGTGTGTGTGTGTGTGTGTGTGTGTGTGTGTGTGTGTGCGCGCGTGTTCCAGACCACAGTCTGCTGGTACCTACCCACCTCCAGGAGCTGTATGATATGTACATGAGGGAGCTGGATGAGAGGAAACTGGACAGAGCCATGGCCCTGGATAAGGTGACCATCAGACACACCATCAAGGTAGCCCTGCGTGACCAATCAAATGGAGAAACTGAATTACAGAGAAATATGAATAAAGGTGGCCTTGATGATGCAAATAACTCTGCTCTCATTTCCAGGAGGGCTCTCTACCCAAGATCACCTTGCCTGGTCAGGGTCGTGACAACGTGCAGGATATGGACTCAGACCAGGAAAGTGTGCGCAACATGTGCTTGGATAACAGACGAGGCCAAGCCAAAATCCGTAGACACACTTTGCCCCCCATTCTCCCTGAGCCTGAGCTGTAAGAGGACATCTTGTTCACATTTCCCATTTAGAATAAAACAACTATAAACTGCTTTTAATAACAGCGGGCATCACTTGTTCCATCTCTTTCCCTCTGTCAGGGACAACAACAGAGTTTTTAAGAACAGCCCTCTCGCCAGGCAGATGAAAAACTCGGCTGTCATGACCCCGCCTCCGATCCACATTAACGGGAAGGGCAACAGAGAGGTGAGGACAGTTCTAATAGGCAGTATTTGCCCTGGTTCAGTCCAGTTCAGTAGCGATCCCTGAGAGGAGCCTCATGCCTCGTGCTTGTGTACAGTCTACTCACAGGTTTCTTTCACAGCAAAATGGGTCCAACTCACGCAGATATTTCACTCTGGTAGAACATTTCCATTTTGAACCCACGCAGCTTCACTAAAGAAACTCCAGTATTCACTCGCAGCTCTTGTACTCGTTGTTTTTCTTCTTACCTTTTCATGTAGAAATTTGCAAACCAGCAGAATTACATTTTTGTTCCAGGCTTGAATATTACCTCCATCTAATCTCTCTATGCAAATGTAACAGTGTGAGTCAATAACAAGATGAAGGGATGAAGGAAGAAGAGTTGTGAGTGCTAGAATCCAAATGCCCTTTTCAAAGGGGGGAAAACATTTATAATTATGGAGAGAGACAGAATTGATTAAGATGGCACTCAACCTGACCTCGACTGAAAGCAAACGACTGCAGTGAATGTCTGATCATAACGTGGCACTCTGCATCTCGTGTTTGCAGCTGCAGCCGTTGGCTCCTGAGAGCTCTCTGAGCTACAGCCACCTCAGCCACAGTGTCAGCAGCCACCTGGACTCCTCACCCGAGAGTAGCGAGGCCGGCGCTGACATCCCCCTCTCACAAACTGGTAAGATGTATGGGTTAGTTAGACAGTTGGGGTGAAAGAATCCAAGAGTTTTACAATCTATACAATACGTCTCCCTCTATGTTTAGACCCTCAATTCGGATTAGTGTGCAGTTTATAAAACTGTGCATTAAACTTGTTTTTCAATGCACAATGCAATATCTCTTCAAATTGCTTGTTTTGTCTGATCAGCAACCCAGAACCCGTGTATTCATTTTACAGTAATATAAAACAGAAATACGAGGAGCTAGAACCAGAAAATATTTGGCATGTTTCCGTTATAAATTACCTAAACAATGAATTCTATTAATTAAGTCTTCCAATCAACTGATATTCATTTCACCACTAACGAATGGTTAACTGTGCCCATAAAAACACTGAGTCAGTTTCTTTCTGAAGAAGCCCTTTGATGGACTGTAAACCTGGGCTATTATCCACTTCATGCAAGTAAATACAAGTAATAAATAACAAACATCTCCCTGCATCTCCACAGAGCGGCAGCAGATCCTAAAGGGGGTCCAGAACATTGTAGTGAAAGCTGCCCGTCGACGCTCCAAAGCCCTGGAGGTGGACGCCTTGCGGTTGCCCCCTCCCCCATCTCCCCTTGACCCCAAGAAGCAGAAGAGCAGCCTCTCTTTGAGCGAGGCGCCCCCTAGAGGTTTGCCAATGCGGCGCGGCAGGCAGCCCAGCCCTGAGCTCAGGCACGCCACCTCGGACGATAACCTGTCCAGCAGCACAGGTGAGGGGCCCGGCCTGCAAGTGACCTGGACGCGCCCACGCAACCGCCAGGTCACCACCAAGAACCAAACGCCCCGCGAACTGGACTTTGAGGCTCGCCGCAAGAAGAGGCGCTCACGCTCTTTCGAGGTCACTGGTCAAGCAGTGAGTATTTTATTGTAACATTTCTGAGCCCTGTGGTGTACACACACATAGAAAGCATTATGTACACTAAAGAACTAACAAAACAAGAAAAGTCTGTATATCCAGCTTCAAATAATTATGTCAAGTTTATGTGGCAATGCCATATTTCATAAAGATTCTTGGCACTTCCAATATACAATAGTGAAATTGTCAAATTGTAAATTTGTAGCTTATCAGGCTAACAAATCACTGACAACCTACACATCTAGAAACAGGCAACATTGACATTTACTTACCCTTTAGCCTGATTTCCCCTGGTTGTAGTGTCACATGATACCACAACCCACAAAATAGTTTTCACTATATAAGCAGCACTTTATTAGATTATCGTGGGTGTCGGAGACGTTTAGGTGTTATCATTTCTTCCTCCTCTCGCTTGCAGCTGCCTCAAACCAAGACAGCCATAGCCCAGAGGTTCCGTCCTCTGGACAGCACATCAGACCCCCATCTCCACAATAACGTTCAGCCCCAGGCTCCCATGCTGCGTCCCCAATACAGAGGGGTCCCTCCTCTCGCCAAATTCAGGGCCCCCCATAACAGCCAGCAAACAGGTAAATCTCCGTCCCTGCCAATGTAATGATATCTTTATAACGATCTCTTTATTGAGCTCCGGTTTTGCGTCTCTCTCCAGGCTCAAATGCAGAGTCCTCCACAGCCCACATGAACAACCTGAAGCGAGGGCCCCAGCTGCGGCAGCCACAGCCCCTCCTCTACATCACCACCACAGGCACCGGGGGACAGCGCACACGCAGACACTGAGCCAATACCCACATTTCTCCTCAACACCAGCACTAACACCCAAACCAGCTGAGCCCGGAGGGGAACTGTCACTTCTAACTGGAGAGCACAGAGCACCAAACCCAACCCCCACCCCCACACCCTTAAAAACCAACATTTAACCCTTCAGTGACATACGTTAGGCAAGATTGCGAGGCAGTATGACAGACTAACCAGACAGTACCTGGATACCTCGACACAGGTCTCCTCTGTGCTTTGTTGTGGACACTGAGCGATGGCGCTCTGAGACCTGCAAGCCTACAGACGCCAAAGAATGCTAGACGTACTGTGCCTGTTCTGTTCTGTCAAGTGTTTCCACGTTAGCTTGCAGTCGTGCTGAATTACGTTATCGTCAAGTCGGGATGGTGTCAAGCTCACTGTGAATGCAACACTGTACTAATGTTTGTGCATTATCAGTATATACGGTTTGCTAATTGTCAGTGCTTGTTATGAAGGCCAGGAACTGAAACATCGAGTCAATGGGGAGTGTTTATGGGGCTCAACCTCACAGTGATGATGTAAATGAAAATTGAGGGAAATTACTTTATTAAGGATAAAAAAGCTGAGAGGATATTACACTAATGGCAATGTAATAACTGTTTAATGAAAAAGAAGCCTGCTGTCATGTTGTTTCAGCATCATTTTTTCTTGTAGTGACGCTTCAATTTAAAAACACACATAAAAAAAAAAAATGTTGTGCACTTCTGGATTCAAACACATTGTTGTATTCTCACACGTCCCAGGTCTATGCCTTTTCTTACCCAAACTTGACTGTTAAATGTCCTGTCTGTTTGTGTAGATGTATAGTACCACAGGTTGCTTTAACACATTAGTTGGCTACATTGTTAATGAATTATTTAACTGTTGCCTTTTCTTTTATGTTGTTGTCATTGACATTGTTTTCATAATTACTACTTTCTATGGTTTATTTTGTAATTTTTTTTAATTTGTACCCAAATAAATTAAAATCAGAAAAGTGAAAAGTTGTTTTCCAGTGCAAACACACAATTGAATGGAAGGCAGCCAACTTGTGTGTTTGCAATTTATATGCTAATTCTTTGTCATCCTGGTTCACTGCTGCATCAGTGCACATTAGAGACAAGAGTCTCTGTAACCAAGATATTTCCACAGCAGAAAATGGTTAACTAGGATAAAACGTGACAGCTGCATCAGGGTTCAAATCAATACATTTATAAGTGCATCAAGTACTTACACTGAAATTGTATTGGAGAACAGTTTTGGACTCATGCTTAAGACTGAACTATTCTATAATGTATATATCCACTAGATGGTGCACAGTAGTCACATTTGGGCAGAAGATAATTAAACTATCCAGCATCCAAGCTACAGTGCACCATCTGATGGACCATGTCCCTACTGACAGCATGTTTCTCCTAAAATAGAAACTTGAGCAGTTAACTTTATTTAATTTAGCATTTATGGTTCGATTTTGGGATTGTTCTCATTTTGTAAATACATCCATGGCTTCTGTGGAATGTTATTTCCTTTAATTAGACTATATCCAAGGACCATTATGAAGGCAGACGATACAGATCAGGATGAATATGATAGTGTAGTTGAGAAAGGGGTATTACTCTGTCTCCTGAGTCTAGGTCTGTGTGTGACAAGTCTATACAGTGGTTGAAGGGTAGTTTGTTGGTTTTTAAGAATTGAATCATTGCATTACAGTACATGCTAATATTACATTTATAATGATTGTTTTGATCCCTTGAGTCTAACAATTGCATCCACCCATGCCCAAGAAATTATAATTACAGAAGCATGTATGAATTTCAGGAGTAAAACCAACAAGTCTATTTTTGTTCCAGATCATTTAAACATTATATATAAGTTAGCAATCACCCAGATAACCCAGTAAAACGGACTGCTTCTGGCAGACTCCTGTACCAAATGTTAAAGCATGTAGTTGAAACAGGCTTCTCTGCGCATCTCCAAGCAGTAGGCCTATAGGAGCTCCTCAGTTTGAGGTCAGCAAACTTCCAAAGATGAACGAGAGGCTGGAGCACACACGTGGATTTGCAGCCTTAAATATATAATGTTTAAATGATCTCTTAGCCTAAAACAACTAACATCACTCTGAACATGTGTACTTCTTTGTGGCCGACAGAAACTCCGAAAACGAAATAAAAAGACAAGCAAATGAATCAGTACAAGATTTCATCCCATTGTACATGGACGAAAGAGTCGGAAATACCGCCTCTTCTGCTCTACTGACAGCATTCTTGTCCAATGATAAGTCGCGTGTTGCGTGATTGATATGTCAATCGACCAATGAGCTGCGGGATTATGGCTCTCTTGCGGTAGTGCACGTACAGCTGATTTGCAACCTGCCGAAGCAACAGCAGAGAAGGAGAAAAAATGTCGCTGGCTTCGACGCGGACCGTTCTAGGATCAGTGTCCTTATAGGAAAAGTCAGACTGCTATTCGGTGAGTGGGACAGTCGTCACTAGTTGCATCCAAGGTTAGCGGTCAAAATTGGTCTGTCCCGTCTGGAAACACTACCGTCCGCTACAGTTTTGTTCTTTTTGTGTGACGCTTCAGGCCTGCTGGACAGAAACGGCCGCGCCTGGCAGCCATGACTATTGTTAGTTACGATAAACGCAGTAGTGTTGATGAAAATGTACGTCGTTAGTTGTTAGCTTAAAAGTCTAAATGAACCACTATGGTAATTAAATGTTTCTATAATAGCAGGTGGAAAATGAAAAGCGTGTCATTGACGGTGTTTTCTAGACTTGAGTCTTTACTCAAACTAGTTAGTTTGTTTTACTGAGCGCGAGACTGAAACCGTTTTAATCTCGCGCTCATCACAGCCGCATGTTTTCTTTATTTTTAAAAAAGTTAACGTGAGTTAAATGCTTTTGTGGACACTTGGACAGACGCGGAACTGTTGTTTGAGATGAAATAGAGAGCTATCCTCCTGCTGCGCCTCGTCCAATCACAGAGCAGCAGCAGAGCTGTGGCGGCCAGCAGGCTGACATCAGTAGACTGTTGACCAAAAACTATGACCTTCTAACTTGCTAGCCGAGGTTTTTGTAACGTTATCTTATGCTAATCAGACTTTCCTTTGCTTTGTTATGGAGCTAATACTCGGTCGAATGACAATCCCCTCGGAATCTCTTTCAAAACGACAGTGGTAGAAGAAGAAAAAGTAGCAACACCACAGTGTAGAAACTGTTCCAAGTGAAAGTGTGGACAGATGTGTTATGTAGGACACGTGTAACAAACTTCAGCCCTCTGGAGAGATTAGTAGCACTGACGTCATCTGCTGCAACGAGCTCGTGTTTGTCCCATTTACGGTCAGATGGCTGTGACCTGTCAATCAAGTAAATTCTCGCCATATAAACACGAATTTCACCTCAACTCTAGACACAGTTCACTGAATACGTTGTATTCCCCCAAATCTGCCAAACTAAATTCCAGTTTTCCAAAGAATTATTATGAAAGCTTCTGATGCATTTCCACAAGCTACATGTTTATCATTTAATTGGGTATGTGGAATTTCAGCTAGTCATTATTACAATGACTTGCTGTACGTTAGTGCATTGTCTGACAAGACCAGAAATAATAACGTTTTAATAAGAGTTTCAACTTGAACTTATTTCAAAAGTAAGACGGTCAGTTACAAAGCTAAAACAAATCCAATTTAAATCTGTGGTACTTACTGTGAAGGGATTCTACTTCTTTAGGTTAAATGTAGTAGGACACAGGGGTTCCTCAGGTCACATTGGGGTCATTTGTAAACCTAAAAGCAGTAAGTCATGCTGTCTCTTTCAGAGCAATAGTTAAGGGGTCAGGGTGCAGCTGTCCTGATAAGGCTGCTCCATCTCCCAGGAGACCAAGGTCATTGGAGAGAGACGGCGTTATGACTCCACACTGACATACTGCCTCTTTGTTTCTGAGATATGCCCTAAATACGACATGGAGGAACATACAATGTGACTTTTGTTAAGTTATGTAGTTTATTGTTTGGAATCCAATGCCTAATACAATCTTAAAACATGTTTAGCTGCGTGAGGAATAACCTAATTTGGATTTGCAGTGAAACTCACTCGTCTAACACTCCTCTCCAGGGAGTAACCTTCAGAACTGGGTGGCAATACACCGTTCACTTGTACTGCTGGTCTCTGTTCTCCTTGATCAAACTTCAATAAATGCTTCTGTGTGAGACATCCAGGTCTCCTGAAACATCTCCACTCACGAGTTAACCCTTCCTGATTTCCATCACAGATTAGCATCACAAACAGGATTCCAGTATAACAATGACTGGTAAGTGCAACGTTTATTTTGCATTACCATGTCTGCGTTTGACAGAATCACAAAGAAACTGTATGTATTTTTGTGCAATTTGCAGTTTGTGTGTGTGTGTGTGTGTGTGTGTGTGTGTGTGTGTGTGTGTGTGTGTGTGTGTGTGTGTGTGTGTGTGTGTGTGTGTGTGT
>JAVQJL010046104.1:0-13223 GCA_036024295.1 Nannoperca obscura
TAAAGTTAAGACTAGTTTAAAGTCATCTTCATTGAAAAGTACAGTGCTTTTCCTTCAAAAATAAGGACATTTCAATGTGACCCCAAACTTTTGAACGGTAGTGTATATACAAAAAAAAAGAATGTCTCCTTTACTTGATCTTCTCTATCACCTCTAAATTAGAAGTGAACTAATATTGATTTAATAAAAATAAATGTGAGGACCGATGCTACGCTGCTGTATCTCTTGGTCAGACCTGTCAGTAAATCTCGCCCGCCCCCCAGGGTACCACAGTCTCTGATCAAAATAAATGAACGCGTAATCAGATACAGACGCAAGCAGGAAAGTATGCACACACAGACTTTTCCCTTAAGGCCAGTTTATTCTCGCCGTCACTCGACAGCAGGTTTGAAGTGTTTAAGGTGTGTGTGTGTGAGAGAGAGAGAGAGAGTAGAGGAAAACACACGCAGAGAGAGAGAAGTGGATAAAAATGACATGATTTAATGAGTTTTCTTTGAAACAGTGACACTTCAGTCAGGGACACAGTGGTTGAGCTGAGAAAGAGATCAGACTCTCCATGCATGACCAGGACGTGTGTGTGTGTGTGTGTGTGTGCGCGCGCGTGCGTGCGTGTGTGTTTAGTGCCTTTGCGTGTGTCTATGTCTTCAGCCAGAAGGTTGTCATGCTGTCTATGTTTTCTGTGTGTGTGTGCGTGTGTCCTGTATCCCTAAAGTGGCATCTCCATGTGACACACGTCCCGCTCTGCGCTGCACACAAACCATGCAGCAGACTGACTGCATATAAAATGCTAATGCTGGCATTACTGTCCTCAGCATGTTAATATTGCGATTTAACTATAGAATTTGATTAAAGGGCCAGTGCACTGTTTCTGCTGGGGGTTTTTTGACATTGAGAAAAGCAAGGTAAGTAAGATGCTGACTCGACGCTCATCGGTCATTTGGGCTCTTAAGACGGTGAATCCCAGTGGAGTCGAACATTGTCTGATGCAAAATAAGATGTTGTTGCGTGCTGGTATAGATAAATGCAATCATATTTGCATGCGCGCAGACATGCTTCACTGTTGGAGTGTGTGTGCATGTGGTACAAGCCCAGCTGGAGGTCATTTGAAGAGCAAAGTTTCCAGATCTTAAACCCTTCTGCCTCATTGCCCTGCTCTCATTACACTTTGGTGTTCTCAGTGCCGTGCCAAGAATGCACCATGAGGAGTCCAAGCAGTTCACCTCATTCCTACCAGGGCACTTCATAAACCCAGTCCTCTCACACACACATTTCAGACACTTATTTCGTGGGACACACACAAGCGAACTTTTTGCCCACACTGAAATACAGCACAAAACACACACACAGACACACACTCACTCGCGCAAATGCACCAGAAATATTCTATTTTGTCTGATAATGATGATTGATGCCCATCCAAAGACTCTCCGCAGCAAAACAAATGGTGGTTGGCTCCATAAATCAATTGGTTGGGAGGGGCGGCACTGAAAGCCCACATTGATCATCACACAGGCCAAATGTTAGCATCTCCAAATCATTTATTCCGGGCACCATTTCATACACAACATCTGCCGCACTGGCAGAGACAGAGGGCGGAACCTGTTACAAAACAACAGAGGCCGGCGGCTGCTGGTAATGCACGGTGGAAAGCACGTGGCAATATATCTTATTGGTGATTGATGGGGGATGGTTGGTAGTCTGTAGCTAATGAGCAAAAGATGTAAGCCAGTTCACAATTCAACATTTTAAAGTAGTTCTTGCTACTACATACGACAAATATGATTTTAATCAGGATATTAGCTAACATTGTCTCAGTTCTGTCAAAAAAACCTTTTTCAAAGTGTATTAAGTGATCAAAGCTATACCTGGCCTGTGGGCTTCAGAACACGTGGCACTAGACGGACAGTTCGGAGTCAGAGCAGAGGTGATAAAATGTGAGACATTTTTATGTGTATGTCTGGTGGATCTCCACAAAGGGGAATATTGTCAAAATCCTTTCATGAGCAGCCTTTCGGAAACAACGATGTAATGAAGCAATTTTAAATGCCCACTGGCTTGTAGCAGGTTAATTTGCTGTGTTTTACTGTACAGCTGTTAATTTCTGCATCTTCACTGCACAAAGAAGGGAGCATCTCTTTGAACGCCGCCAGTTTCTGCTTGGTTTACACTCCTTTTATTAACAGAATCATGGTACAGTCTACTTTATTCCTTAGCTATCAAATGGTATGTGAGGTAGTATGTACTGTAGGGACATGCTCAGTTTTACAAAAGGAAATGATTAAAACATATCTGAATATGAGTAGGGTAGTGGAGAGTGTCAGTGTTTCGAGGATATGACAGCCATATTGATAGTTTTGTTGAAAAATTGATAGAAGTAAATGTAAATGTTTTTTTCTCCCTCTATTGTTATATTTAGGATGAAGATGCTTTTACATTTTTCACTATGTTTCTCATGATGCTTTGAGTGATGTAAATAGGAGCTGTGCCACTTCAGCCCCCTTTTTTGCAACCTCCAACTTAAACGACAGGATAGGTCGTTTTCCAATGACTCTCGTGATGGTAACAACAATACACACGTGGTTAACATTGTGAAACGGTTGCCGTTTGGTTAGGTTTAGGCAGCAAAACCAGCTGTTTAAGTTTGGGTTAAAATAACTATGTTGGTTGTGTATCTTGACTTACGTGCGTAACTTAAGTTAAATAGGTTAAGTTATGTACGCTACGTAAATAAATAAAAAAAGGCAACAGTGACTTCTAGTTTCACACCAGACCCCTGTTGTTTGACCCATCCATGACATCCCTGACCTCCTCACTATGTAAACTTTAGCGCTCTGTATAGGTTGGCATCTAAATAAAAGGTAAATATGGGTCGTAATAAGCTGCTCCAAAGACGACCTATACAGCCATATTTTGGGGGAAGGCAGTCTTCTTTATTGCCCTGAAGTTAAATAAAAGATACATTTAGGCAACAATCTGCCCCATGGAAAGTCATGCTGTCTCATGCTGTGAACACATACATTTTTAATCTTGTACGTTGCATTAACGCAAACTCAGATCCCTGATCAGTTTTGTCCAGTGACAACAACAACAGGACTGCTGCATCCTCAAAGATGTTGGCAAAAAAACAGAAAGGCATCGTTACGTTGTGCAAATCTAATATAAGCAGAAAGCAATGAGGAAAATGTTTAATATGGAGCCACAGATGGCTGGAAGATACAGACAGTATCCATCAGATTGCCTGACAACCAGATCATTTATTGTTCTTGGAATTAATCAGGTGTTGCCACATCCCCTCAAACGGAGCATCAAACGATAATCAAATTCGGCCTGATTCTGAAATGAGTTTGGAGTAAAAATCAGGCTTAATCTGTGCAGTGTCCATCCAGCTTTAGCTGCAGCTGTCAGTAGTGATGGTGCATTAATAATACAGCCTTTTACAAAGCAGACATAATAACCAAATTCATCATATGTTATTTCTTAGTAAATATAAAGATATATAAATAAAATTCACATAGACTTCATTGTGTCTCCCTACACCCTCCATCCCTCCACAGCAACATGAAGCTGCATCACGTATACACCAAGAGGGAAGGAGAACAATAGTAAACAAACAAACAAACTCCAAAACGGAATGATTAGAGTTCCATACATTATACGTGCATTAACAATAGAACCAGGGTTATTTAAGATGGCAGCATAATAACTCCAGTATCTCTGCCATTATAGCATCTAGTGACTAACTGACTGGCACACAGACAAGATGATTAGACACAGTGGTAAAATAAAGCGGGTGAAGAGGGACAGGCAGACACTGAGGGAGAGAGACAGTTATAAGAAAGCCAGATGTCCTTGAGAAGATAAGTGAGTGGTGTGTGTGTGTGTGGGGGGGGGGAAGCCGGGTGGAGGATGGATTGAGAGGAAGAAAGAGAGAGGGAGAAAGCTGATAAAGAGAGAGAGAGAGTCAAACAGAAAGAGAGAGAGAGAAATATAGTCCTCCCCGGTGTAGCCCGTCTGGAGTGTCCGGTCTACGAGGCAGTAAATCGCCCCAGTCAATGTGTGCTCTCCAAACGCTGCCGCACATTATTGATAAATCAGTGTGTGTTAATGAGAGGAGCTGGTGTGGCCTGATGAATCACGGCACAACAATGAGCCTCACACACACACACACACACACACACAGACAAATGCAGAGTCTGGCCAAGGTGCGTGTGCTGACTACCGTCACACTGTCATTTGTTGTTTGTCTCCAGCACAAACGTGCACATATTTTCTCCCTCTCCCACTCACACACCCTCACACAACCCAATTTGCAGTAGCTGGGTGAACACTTGGCCCCCGTGCTGCAGTAACAACTCTGAGTGTTATTCTATCCTGTTAACAGAAGAGAGGAGGCCTTCCACAGCAGCTCCAGCAGGCAGTCAGGACAACACAAGCTATTCTGGTTTTGCTTTGATATCCAATAGGCGGCTTAAAATCCTCATTAGATCATATCGGCCCCACACACACACACATACACACACGCAAAGCCCAGGCAAAATTATCTCTCTCCCACACTCGCTACCTAAATTATCATGAAATCTCATCTGTTTGTGTGTGCGTGTGCTGATATATTAGTTGTGTGAATGTGCGTAAGTGTATTTTAAATGTATTTAAATGTATTTTAAATTTTTGCATTTTTGCAAGTGTGTGTTCGCAATTATTGATATATGTACTTGTGTATGTGTGCACTTGCGTGTGTGTGTGTGTGTTTGTCTGCTAAGGCTAGTTTGCTCACGAGTGTGAGTGTGTGCGCAGGGCAAGCTGACCTTGTTATAAGCTGAGTGGGCTGTAGTGCTCGGGCATTATTAGTATGGGTTAGGTGAGGGTTAGAGGGTGTGTGTGTGAGTATGTGTAGAGGTGAGGGGGGACAGAGTGGGAAGAGATGTGGGATGACAGTGTAAGAAGGTAAGGGGGGGAAGGTATGTGGGTCAGGCCAGGACACACAAACACACATCACCCCCCCATCCATCACTTAGAAGCAGGTAGGTAGCTAATGTTTGAGGACACACACACACACGCACAAACACACACTATCCACTCAAAGTACAAAGGGAACCTGAACTATCCGGTCACAACGCAGTGACGCATAAGCAGTGTTGGATGCATGATAGCATCTACACACACACACACACACACACACACACAAACACTGCATATTTAAGGTGGCATTAGATTATCTGTGGAAAGTGTCACATGCTGGACTTTAAAAAGGGTGATCACATTTTTTAAACCAGGGAACAGGAAGTCATGTGTGCTGACACATGTTTAGTATCACTTATTGAAGTGAAAAAGTTTTAAAAACAGTTGTAAGCAAAGTAAAATGTGAATCTGTGTGGTTTTTACCTTATCAAATCTATTCAAGATGACAAGATTACACAATTACTGAGAACTAGTAACTCTTATTCATTTTTGTTTTTCACATAGGATGATTTATTGTATATTTTGTCATTTTAGCAAGGGTGTTTACTTTTAATAATGGTCTCCAACTTGACTCAAACCAAGTTAAGTACGTTCTGGACATCATCACTGTTTTTATTTATGGAGAAGTGAAGGTGTGTAACAGTAAATTACAGCTTGTTCTAAACCGTAAGATGCAAAAATACATATGGCAAAGTCAAAGTATATTAGTTTTACATATTCTGTTGTTCAATGTGCCTACTTTTCCACCTCTACGTTTTTATATATCTTACAACATTTAACCTAGATGCAAATAATAATAATGATGGTTAATGGCTGCATCTATAATACTGACCCGCTGTTCCTTTGAAGTATGACAGTACAAAGTGGTTGAGCTTTTTCTTCAACTTGCGTCATCAAATATAAGCCGGTACAAGTACTGATGCTGTAATATGCTGGTCTGTTATGCTGTAAAACTGAAAAGCCTCAGGTAGTTCCTAGAATCTTATCGTCCCTGTTTTTATTTTCAACTGTGTCCATATGAGAAATGAAAATAGAGATTCTGTGCTTGATAAAAGTCAACAGAAGCCAAGAGAAGGTAATCAGAGCCATGGGAAGCCAATGATGACAATGGAAGACATCAGTAAACAATGGGAACCAACCAAAAGACAACGCAAGAGACTATAAGCCACAGGATCCAGAATAAGCCAATAGCAGCCAAGTGATGCCAGTGAAAACAATAGAAGCCAGTTGGAAGAAAAGTGAATGCAAGCTGTAAGCAGGCTGCTCTGCAGTCCTGCTAGGAAGAGGAAGACGAGGAGGAAGAGGAGGAGGTGGAGGCTACAGCTCAGGAATATTCTAGTCTTTTATTCCTGGCCAGGGGTCAACTGTGGCCTCAGGCTGAAGCTCAGAGGAGGGAGAAACTTGCACATGATGAGAATACACACACACACACAAACACCAGCTAGCACACACACTCGTGGTCAGGGGTCAGCAGTGTCCTCCATATGTTGAACACACACACACACACACACGTAAATACTCAGTGATGATGAAGATGAACACTGCCACACACGGTGTTTAACACAGACCACAGTAAATCACAAGCTGAAATGGTGAAGCTGGTAATGTGTCTCTAACCACGGTCTCTATACCTCGTCCCCATGATTTCCATAATAAATCCATAGGAGTGTGAGAAGCACTGAAGCCATTAGGATGGAAATGGTTTCAAACAATGGGCATGGCGCATGCATGGCCTTTTCCCAAAGAGCTGGCACCGCCACGACCTGTCCAACATATTTTACAACCATAATTACAATATAGAGAGCAGCCGCCTCTATGGCAGATGCTGCTTCCCACGTTAGAGGTTCCCCACGTAATTATCATGATGAACTTGGCACACCAAGGTAATAAATATCACAGAACACACACACACACACTGTACGTGGAAGTGCAGGAAGGTAAGTGTGGGGAAAGGAAGACATGCAGACTGGTGAGCTGAGGACAAGCTCTTTAAGGGAACACACACGAAGATACACAGGCTGTTGTATGGAGTGACCCAGGATCTAAGTCAGATGTTATACAGTGGACACAGGAAGAGAATGATATCGTTTTAAATCAAAAATGCCAATGACTTCCAAAAAACAAGACAAAAAAAGACAATATGCCTTAAAAGTGAAAACTGGCTTTCAAAAATGTGAAAAACTAATCAACTATTTAATATTTATTCTTCAATCATTTTCTAAATATAGCTTTTGATAATAGACTAATGATAAAACTATAATACTAATATGACTATAAATAAAAATAAACCTTGCCAAGTGTTCTGGCCTATAAAATTACATTTAGTTTGTGGACAACTGGCCAGCTCCACTGGTGTGTTTTTACTGCCTCTCCTTAACCAAATTCAGAAATGTATTTCCAAATAGATCCATAAGGTTTCAAGACCACAGAACCTCTGTCGTACCATATTATTGTAAGGCATCGATATGTTGCAATCATTAAGATACAGTATCAACAATTATTCTCAGGTTCAGTTTATCTTTGGCTGTGTAAAAACACAGACACACTCATCACACAAATCAAGTGTCACTGTCTTATTTAGCTTCACTGAAAATTTTTGCAATACCATTTAACATGCAAACACACAAGACAAATTAGGCCACACTGTATTTCACTTGCCTGGAAGCACAGGGAGAGTAATGGCCTCCAGAATTGCAAATGAGGCGCCTCTTGACATTTTTATATCACAGTAAATCACTGTATCTATGAGCCAAGTTCATTGTGTGCTTGCAGATTACCAGCGTGTGTGAGGATGTGTTGACATGCACCTCAACAAAGTCATCACTACAGTCACAACACAGGCTAAGTCAAGTCTCTGGTCAGTGGAACAAATCTGTGTGTATTAAGCTAGAATTGAATGTACTAGCATAAATACAGGACATGTTGTGAAGCTACCAGGAAGATGGGCTGGGATGTTTCCAAGATTCAGATTAAGTCCTGGACTGAAAATTAGAGGCTGGAGATGTTCTCTATTGAGGCTTTACAGTTGGGGATTAATCTGTAGTCTGGCAAGTCATCTATCAAAGTCATGTCACATAGTACAGGCAGAAAACAAGCGAGCAAAGAAGAAGAGAAGAGGAACAGGGTGTAGGAAGGAAGTAATACAATGGAAAAGGTGAGATTTTAATAGGAAGGAACTCACCTGGTCTTTTTTCCATTTTTCTCCCTCGACTGCCACATAGCCGAACTTTCGATATTAATATGAGGATTTGCTTCTGGCAGAGTGACTTGTTGCTCTTTGGGCAGGGCTTGCGCTTGCTGGTGATCTGCCGGTTTGCCTGGGGGTCCTTGACCTCCCTTCGCTGGCGAATGAGTGAGCTGGCGAGAGCGGCCATCTTCCCAGCGCTGACCCTGCCGCCGCCTCACCAGCCTCTGGCGGCTCGGTGGCGCCCAGGTGTCGGGGGGTACCGTGGGCCACCCCCCTGCCCGCTCACCCAGGGCGACGGAGCACCGCTGAGGGAGGGGTGCAGAGCGGAGGGGGGAGCTTCTGAGGATGGACCGAAGCAATGGGGAGAAAGTCAAGAAGGGAAGGAAAAATAGGGAAGAAGATGAGGTGGTGGAGGAAAGAAGGGCGAAACCTTCAATGGCCCACCCAAAACTGACAAATGGTGCTCGCTGAGGTTTGGATTGATCTGAGATTAAATGTCCTTCTGGTTGATCGTTTTCTCGTTGGGAGTGAGGTTCAGGTGGAGCCTTAATACGTCACTGTTCCTCTGTTGGGACAAGTCATGTTGTTATTCCCCCAAAACCCAATTCCCTGTAGCCGATGTCTTCAGTGTCTCTGTCCCAGTCCGAGTATATCCTTACCCCCCCCTGGAGCTCCCGTGAAGTTTGACTCCATCCTGTCCAAAAGGGTTCAACAACAGAACCATTCGCTGCATGATGAAACCAGACCCAAACAAAAATCACATTTAGTCCTCTTCACCCACTCAATCCTGCAGATCACAAGCTGGAACCCATTCAGTGGTATAAAAAACGTCCGAATGTCAACTCTCCAAAATAACAGGAGTGACTCTGTCGGGACACACTGCAGCTTCTTTTGTCCTTCACCTGTAAAATGTCTCCATTCTAAACAATGACAGAGCAAGAGAAGTAGAAAAAGAAGTAGGGACCGTCTGACCTGAGGTATCAGCTCTGCAAGCTGAGGTGAAGATGAAGGGATGCGGACGGACACTGCTGGACGGAGGGCAGCTTGTTTCCTCGCTGTCTTTCAAGCTTTCCTGGCATCACCTTTGCATTCACCCACACTCTGAGAGAAGAATGGAAAAAGACAGATGCTTGGTAAATCCAGCATTTCCCAGAGATAGAGGTGACATTCAGGCAGGGACACAAAAATAAAGAGTAGGGAGGGAGTGCAGTGAGTCTATCTATTCCCCCAATCGAATCGGGCTCTCCAACTCTCTCGACTGTGTGCTACACCACAGCAAAGCACAGCGCTGTGTCCTTCAGCCATGCATGCCGCCTCGCAGCTGGGAGAACGAGGTATGAATGAATGGAGGGAGACAGAGAGAGGGAGTTGAGGTGAAAGGGAATAGGGGAGGGGGGGGTGCTGGCAGATTGCCGTGGCTTACGGTAGATGCTGTATTGCCGCTGCTCAGTCTCCACTGGTGGGTGACAGTGGTCCGGTCTGGTTCTGTTGAGTCCAGCTGCACAGTGTGTGTCTGTGTGTGCGTGACAGACAGAGAGAGAGAGAGAGAAAGAGAGAGAGAGACAGGGAAAAAGTGTGTCTCTCCCAAACAAGGCACCTCTCAGCCTCAGCGCACACGTGTGAAGGAGTGTGTATATGTGTGTGTGTGAAGGAGCGGCACAGTGTGAACGTGTACGGGTGTGAGGGTGTGTGACAGAGGAAGCATGTACATACAGTACGTGAGTGTGTGTGTGTGTGTGTGACTCGCTCTCTTGCTTGTCCCTGTTCACAGTGCATTACAGAGAGAGCGCTGGCAGTGTGCTTCACATGCTCTCTCTGTCTCTCCCTCCCTCTCTCTCTCACACACACACACACACACACACTCCATCCCTCACTCACTCTTTCCAATTCTCTCTCTCAAATCTATTTCCCTAAGCCCTCCCCTTTGCTCTTCTTTGTCCCTCCTTTTTCTCCTCCCCCTCTGCCACTCTAATCCCTCCTTCGAGTCTGCGATTCAGTCCCTTCCTCCCGTCTCCCCTATTCTTTTCATCACTTCTCTTGTACTGTACCAGGCCATGCTGAGCTAGGCCGGGTCAGAGCTCCACTCCCCCCCCCATGCCCTCCCCATCCTCCGTCCCCCGTCCTCCATCTCTGCTGAGATGTTGGCTTAAAGAGACAAACTAAGCGAGTTTGTCAGCGCTGTGCTCTCAGCTATGACAAGGACGTAGAGATGCCGTGACACCGTCTGAGTCAGTTGGGACCTTGCGTCACTGCCGTCACATCATCCATACATTTGGGAACGCATCAGTCAGTCACACAAACACACTCTCTCACATATACTGCACAGACAGTACTCGATAAAGTTTAACAGGGCAAGAAACAAGCAGTCAGAACAGACAAGTTGTAAACAAGCCAATAGATTGGTCAGATTATCTGATTACCTGCACAGGTACGATGTAGCAAACCTGCACCTGCAGCTCAGAACTGGAACCAACTCCCTATCTGCAATAATCACATCAAGTCCTTCAACCCAACCCATGTTTAAACACACAGGCTGCACAGTCACTCACATAAAGTGCTTCATTTTTACTTGTGCAATTGGAACATGTAGAAACATTAATTCATATCATTATTAACTGTAGCGTATTTGGCAGAATCAATCGGTATTCTTGTACTATGTTGCTACTCACTGTACTGACATTTAATTGCCCTTGAGCCTGAGGTTGCTGTGCAGAAAAAGAATAGTGTCCACAGCCCCTGGTTTAAGATGGATTCTCTTTTTGAATCACAAATTCAGCCGACAAAAAGTCTCTTTCCCTGGTTGCAGTTGATGCTGGGATTGCGAGCACAGAAATATGTTTGCGTGCTCATTCCACCAACACAAAACCTTGAAAAAACCCTTGGATGTCTTGAATTTGATGTAGGCTACCACCTCATCCTGAGGCTGCAAAATGGCATCACTGGAGTCCTCTATGTCGGCTAATGCATCACCTATTAATAGTGGACAGGGTCCAGGGTCCCGTAAGATCAATGCTATTTTAAAAAGAAAGGCAAACAAAACAGAAAATAGAACCAGAGATAAATGTTAAAACTGCATTTAGAGTCAAATTAAGGAAAGTGCAAAGTGCAAACACATTTAGTAGGCAATACTGCAAGCCACTGTGTGACTTGAACTCTTAATAAAGTCAACAAGTGCATCAGTTGCATAAGAAATGCCTTCTCTGTAGGTTGTGATTGTTTTGCCTTCAGAGGACGTCAACCTATAAAGACCTATAAACCTAAAAAAGAGGTCAAAATTGAGACTAGATTGCTGAATTTACTCATTCTAAGTCAGAATGTTGAGGCACTGTCAGTGGAAGACAGAATGGCCAGGTGAATGGTGTAGGTTATGGATGCCTCCAAGGCCTTTGTAGCCTCTTTAAATCATGCCAGAAAGTCTGTGCTCAGGTTACTCAGGTGGTTTCCCACCCATTCACTACTCCAGAAGAGCACAAAAGTCCTTGTACTGGCTGCTAATAGAATCTAGCATTGTATACAACGAGTCCCAGCATGTCTCCGCAGATTTCAGACGATTCTGAAGGTTTGCCTATTTAAAGTTAGTCGCAAGTGACATAGCTGAGTCAATAAGAGCAGATGCTTCTTTGCGAAAGACATCATATTGAGCAGGTTTCCATGTGTGGTATGCAGCCGTGTTCAGTGTGCAGTGCAACTAAACCTAGTAACATTTATGATATAAGACTCTTTATTTTTCCTTTTAATATCAAACCAATTAGCAATATATTCTTGCCCCGTTGGACAACGTCCCCACAATAAACTCGGTGACAACATTTTTCCTATATTTTCATAACTAATGACATCCACTGAAAATTTGTTTCAGTTTTACATATTTTTTTATATAATTTGTGTTTTGGAAAAATGTAATCAGTGATGCCGGAACTTTTGCATGTGATGAAAAGAAGAATAAACAGTGAATCCTTGGGGACCAATTGACAGTCATACATGCTGCTATTAGTGGATGTTAGAACTTTGTTATATAATAATCGGGGGGCAAATTTGTTAATGTCATGCTGGCCAAAGATGTAGTGATATGGTAAACTACATCACAAGTATATATCTTAAATGTCCCTTCCATCCATCACTTATCGGATAGTTGCACATTATCGCTCCCATAAATCTTTAAATAGGTTCTGAAAGAATTGGGACATTGTAGCCCTGTAATATAAACACAGATGTCTCTTTAATCAATAAAATGTATGTACAGTGGGGAAAAAACATAATCACCAGGTTTTCTTCTGCAAGTCAATTACGTTTGATGTTGTGCTCATTGACAACCGTCATTAACCGTGCCAAAAAAAGGCAACAAAATGATAATGAAATGACAAAAACCGCACGCATGAACACAATGCTAGACTGAAAAATGAAATGAAAACAACATGGTAATTCATTCTGATTATCAGGCTAGGTTCAAACATCTAAATCACAAGTTGTCAGCCTCCTCTCTCACATTTATTAAGAGTAATATTCTATTAGCAGCACTAGAATAGACTGGTGAGGAATTACTGAGGAAGTTTCAGTGATAAATTGCTCACACTTCTGTAAAAAAAGGAAAAAAATAATTCCCCTCTTTTTTGTGGTACAAGGTTTCCATTAAACTGTGATGACAGCAGAGCAACAGGGCCTCAGCCCCCGGAGCCGTCAGTGTTCCCCTGAGAAGGCCAACGTAAACTGAGAGTGGGATTCTGTGATTGCAGGCAGACCTGCTACTGGTCTCTCCCTCTCCGTTTCTGCTGGCCAAGCAGGGAACGAGAGGAGAAAACCCTGCAGGATTTCCCCTACGCATGCACACACACACACACACACACACACATACAGACACTCAATCACTTATCACTCCCGTATTGCAGTTTCCTGAGCTGTTAAATAACGTAATTATCTCTCTCTTTCTCCCTGTCCCGTCCTCTTATTGCACCATGGCTATCTTTTACAACTCCCCACTCAAGGACATCCCTCCCCCCTCTCTACAAAACCCAGCGGGGGGGGGGGGGGGGGGGGGGGGGGGGGGGGGGGGGGGCGCCGGCGGGGGGCGCGCGGGGGGGGG